>CM019149.1:108770562-108804375 GCA_009733165.1 Naja naja
TTATTTATTTATTTGTTTGTCAAGTGATTATAAGATAACAGGTATAAATATAAACATAGTTATGAATACATGAAATGGATACATATAAGAAAAAAAACAATAGGACAGGGATGGTAGGCATGTTGGTGCACTTATGCACGCCCCCTACAGACCTCTTAGGAAAGGGGTGAGGTCAATAGTAGACAGTCTAAGGTTAAAGTTTTTGGGGTTTGGAGAAGAAACCACAAAGTCAGATAGAGTATTCCAGACATTGACCACTCTGTTGTTGAAGTCATATTTCCTGCAATCAAGTTTGGTGCGGTTTACCTTGAGTTTGTATCTATTGTGTGCTCTTGTATTGTTATGGTTGAAGCTGAAGTATTCATTGACAGGTAGGACATTGCAATATATAATTTTATATACTATACTTAGATCGGACCGAAGGCAGCGTAGTTCTAGGTTTTCTAGGTCTAGAATTTCAAGTCTGGTGGCATAAGGTATTCTGCAATGAGTAGAGGAGTGGAGAACTCTTCTTGTGAAATATTTCTGGACTTTCTCAACTGTGTTAATATCAGATATGTAATGTGGGTTCCAGACTGATGAGCTGTATTCAAGTATTGGTCTAGCAAATGTTTTGTATGCTCTAGTTAGTAGTGTGATATTACCAGAGAAAAGCTATGCAGGATTAGGTTAACAACTCTTAATGCCTTTTTGCTATGTAGTTACAATGGGCTCTAGCACTTAGATCATTAGAGATGAGTACTCCAAGGTCCTTGACAGAGTTTGGATCATCAACAAGGTCTTGACTATTTAGCCTGTATTTTATTTTCTGATTTTTCTTTTGCCGATATGTAAGACAGAGCATTTATTTGTTGAGATTTGAAGTTGCCATTTGTTTGACCATTCTGATACATAGTCGAGGTCTTTTTGAAGGGTAGCAGTATTGTCTGTGGTGTTGAATAGCTTTACATCATCAGCGAAGAGGACACAGTTGCTCTTAATATGATCACAGAGGTCATTTATGTAGAGTATGAAGAGAGTTGGTCCTAGAACACTGCCTTGGGGGACACCACTGTTGACAGGTACAGAATTTGATAGGAGACTCCCAATTTTGACCATTTGTTGTCTGTTTGATAGGAATGCTTCTATCCAGTTATGCAGGTGTCCAGAGATACCATAAGATTTTAGTTTTAGGAGTAGTTTGTTGTGAACCACTGAATCAAAGACTTTACAGAAGTCTATGTAGATTGCGTCTATTGCTTTGCCCTGATCAAGTTGTGTAGTCCATATGTTTTTGCAGTGTAAGAGTTGCAGATTACAGGAAAGTTTTTTTCTGAAACCAAATTGTTTATTAGAAAGTAGGTTGTTTGTTTCTAAGTGGAGGATAATGGATTGGTTAATAATTGATTCCATAACTTTTCAGGTGATGCAGCATAAAGAGATTGGTCTATAATTTTCAACTAGGCTGGGGTCTCCCTTTTTGAAGATGGGGATGACCGTGGCTTGTAACCATAGGTTTGGCAAGGAGCTGGTCCTGAAAGATTTTTCAAAGATTATGCTTAGAGGTTCAGCTATGGCAGTGGATAGCTTTTTAAAGAAGTAGGCAAATATTCTGTCCAGTCCAATAGACAGAGATGGTTTTAGATTGCGTAGTGCTTTTTCAACATTGTCTTCTGTAAAATCGATATGTATTAGATCATTGTAGTTGTCTGTGGTTTGACTAGGAAATACTGGGCATGATCCATTGCTGTTTACAAATACTGAGCCAAAGAATGTGTTAAAGAAGTTGGCTTTAATGGTGTCATCGTTGCAGTCTTTACCGTTAGGTCCTTTCAGGGGTGGGATGGACCTTGAGTCTTTTAGTTTGTTGTTTACAAAATTGTAGAAAGCGTGGGTGGAATTGGTGCGTAGAAGGTTTTCCTCTTGTTTAATGTGATAATTGTTGCATTCAGTCTTTATCTGGTGGCATAAATTTTTGTATCAGCTTTTGAAGTTGGCAACATGACCAGATTTGTTTTTCCGCCAAAGTGATCTCTTTTTGGATTGAAGCTTCCTTATTGTTATGGGTAATTTGTTTTTTCTGGTTTTGGGAGTTGTTATTGGTTCATATAGTTTGATGACTCTTTTGACTTCAAGTAAAAATATGTTGTAATGGTCTGCAACAGTATTGCATCCAGTGAATAGAAGTTGCCAATCAAGAGATGAGAGATTGTTGTTGCCTTTTTTGAAGTTATAATTGGGGATCCCATCATTATGATGATTTTTGTGTGGATGTATGTTGAGACAAAAGTCAATCATGTTGAGGGTTGACTCCATAAGCTGCTTAGAGAGGATGTAAAGCATTGTGAAGTGGAATATATGCCTAAATGTTGCTGCTGCTGCTTCTGTTACATGGAGGGTGTTCCTTGGGGTCTTAGAAAGAGAGGTAACTGGTGAGTGAAAGGAAGATGTTAGAGGTTCAGAATGATAAATAGTTCATTGATCTCAATGTCTCCAAACTCACAGTGCTTAGAGGAAGGAATTGGCTGCACTTTCATCTAGGAAAGAGACTGAAGGACTGTGATATGCACCCTGTATGTTACCTAAATTTCATACACAAGCACAATCAGATTGTAAAGTTTCCCTTGGCATGTTCTTGAACACACATTCAGTTTATCAGTTTTTTGTGAGTAGCACATTGTCTAACCCTAGGAATGAGTCAAGGCAGTGACATATTGTTTATTTCGTTACCTGACTCCAATTCCCTCACTCCATAGTGATATCATTTTGTATCTGGGGGCCTAAGAAAGCTTCTGACATTGTTCAGATGGTAATCTATGGTGTTATTATTATATACATATATTTACATATATAATTATATGCATATAGTTATATTACCATTGTTATATTATTATAACAAAATTTATAAAATACAAATAAAATGAAGATAATAGGGAAATGGGTGAGGAAGAAGAGATGGAAAGAAAAGTATGGAATAAGAGGAAAAATTATTTTCCAACTTTTTTCAATTCAGTCTAATAAAAATGAAATACAGTGTCAACTGATACTAGCCATTTCAATAACAATAAACATCTAATCAGTAAATCCCAAAATCAATATTTCATTTTTTTTTCTTGAGCACAAAGTCTAGATGTGATTTCCAAATAGAAACAAAACTGGATGTATTCTTTTAATTAAAGCAGTTAATTTGGCCCTCTTTGTTAATTACATCATTTTTTCCATCCATTCTTCCATTGTGCGGATTGTTGCATCTTTCCATATAAATAATTCTCATTGCAGTCAGCATATATACAGTAACAAAGTTCCATATATTTTTTCAAGTAACTTGTCCAGTAGTCCTAAAAGAAAATTTATTGTGTGATTATTTTGTGAACAGAGAAAAATAATCACTTACCTTAACTTGGCTATTCTGAATGAGACAGTCTGTTTTTTTTTTGCTAAGGATTGAAATCTACTTTGGGTTTTTATTTAAATAGAGAATGTTTGACAATGTTCTGTACAAGTTTCATATGATCAAGATTTGTTTGAGGAGAAGATATAGATTTACAATGTTCATCCCTTCCTTGTGTGATGGGCAGTTTCTATAAACATTATAGTGTAATGGTAGCCTTTGACATGAATTCTGTTGAATTACTGAAAACTAGGTGTAGGAGCGATTGCTCAGTGCCATCCAAGTAGTTGAGAAGTATATTCATTTCCCCATCTTTCACCCTAAAATTGGATGGGCAGCAAATGAAATTCAGTTGTTTGTTGCTCCTTGGATTTGTAAAATAGAAAAAAGAGGCTAGAACTTTAAGGAGATCGATACCAGAAATGGAAAACCACAAAACAACTAATTCTAAGTATAATGGAAATCTATGGATAAAATTTTGAGACTTTTGAGGAAAGAGGAAAAAACTGAGTAGTTGAGATTATGATTGAAGATAATCTGACAATAATTACCACCTTCAATCTGGTTGCTCATTACTGTGCTGTTTGCTGGCCCCTTTACTGATGGAACTAGAAAATATCATTTCCCCACCAGTTCTCTGGGCTTGTGTAAGTAGTCCGTGGATAGTTTCATTTCCCAAATAATTTCCTCCTGTTATTTGTTAAACAAATCATAGTAGCCTGATTCATACATCATAGACTCTTATAAACAATGGATTATAGACCATGATCCATGTTAATGTATCATATTAAACCAAAATGTATCTTAGCATGATGTATAAACTCAGACACCATATAGCAGTATATATACAAGTAAAACTTCTTGTTTGGTAGCAAACAACAAAATAAAAAGCATCTTGCATCAACATTTGATTCTGATAAATTGTTGTAATACCATAAAGACGTTTGAGTTTTACTTTTTAACATTCTAAGACAGAAGCGTTCCAAACCTGGTTGCCTCTAGATATGCACTAATATATATTTTTTTAAATAGGCAACCTTTAAAGAGCTGTTTTCTGAAATATGAAAATCACAAATGTTGCTGAGCTTGGGTCCATATGAAATAAGTTTTAAAATTTGATTGGTGGGCACTAAATGAAAAACAATTTCTTTAGTATCAGCTGCTGGCACCTTTTAAAAAAGATCTTTGTTGTGGCCATAGGCAATGCAGCTGATGTTCATCAGCATCTTTGGCTCATGTATGCTTTCATTCCAGAATCCATAGAAAATGCTAACCCCAGCTCTTACCTCCACAGGCTTTCTCATGGTAGTAACAACAACAATATTCCACATTTCTTCCCAGAAGGCAGTCAAAGCAACTAATAATAACAGATAGACAATTAAAATATTTCTCCCCTTAAAAAAGAAAAGAAAAGAAATTTAAATTCAGAAAGGCCTGGATGAAAAGGCAAATCTTGATTCCTTTCCTAAAAGAAGGAGAAGGAGAAGGGGAAGAGGAAGAGGAAGAGGAAGAGGAAGAAGAAGAAGAAGAAGAAGAAGAAGAAGAAGAAGAAGAAGAAGAAGAAGAAGAAGAAGACTGAATGCAAATCCTAAGAGAGGGCCCATGCGCCCAACAAATGATACCAATCCCCATTTTCATGAAGCAGGCCAGAAAGAAATCGCCTTGATCATAGTAAAAGCTTCAACAAGCTCAATAGAACAAATAGAATTATCTCCCACCAGATTTTTCAGAACATATGTATAAGATGACCAAGGCAGATTCAGACCCTATCCTGGTTCAATGCCTAACTAAATAGGTTTACTCACTTCAATATCTTCATTGACAGTTCTAAGGCTGGTTGTTATATATGCTGTTATATAATTTGATTTATTTTATATTTAATTTTAGCCCCATCTTTTTGCTGGGCTCCTTGATTTTTATTACTCAGGCTTGTCAATCCTTTGCATTTTTGGCTATCAGAGTGGTATCATCAGCACAGGTTTCTTCCTCCAATATTAAAATCATATTCATTTTCCAGTTGAGCTTTCCTTAATATATATTTGGCATCTAGGTTGAATAAATAGGGGAAGAGTATACAGTCTTGGTCCACTCCTTTGTCAACCTGGAGCCAGATTGTTTCATCATGCTCTGTCTTCACTTTGCTTTCCTGGTTTTTATTTAAGGTGCTTATGAAAACAATGAGCTGGGATTCCTATTTTTCTGAGCACTTTCCATAGCTTGAGGTGATTGACACAATCAAAGGCCTTTCTGTAATCAGAGTTCATAGTGACTTCTTTTTGACATTCTTTAGCTTTCTTAATTATCCAGCATGCATCAGCAATGATGTTTCATGTTCCTCAGCTATTTCTAAAGCCATCTTGAACATCTGGCATCCATGTAAGGCTCTAGTCTGCATTGGATGATCCTAGTATTTGAAATTAAGGATATTGTACAAGAGTTTATTCTCTCTCTCTCTTTCCCTCTCCCTCTCCCTCTCTCCCCCTCTCTCTCCCCCTCTCTATAGGACAAGCAACTGCCATGATTGCATTCACATATTCTGTCCAAAATGGACCCCCAAGCCAAAACAGATCTGAGTGGTTTTATCCACAAAATATGATGTGGAAAAGTAATGCCATCTATTCTGCTATGACATCTGGGCCTGGCAAAGCAAGAAACAACAATCCTATTACCAGATAATATATTTAGGTAAACACAATGAATGTGCCACCAAAATCCAGGATGAGAAATGGGCTTCAAACAATGAATTTCAAGAAGAAGTTAGGGGAAAGACAATCAAGATTTAAACATTGGGGCATGGACATTGAGACACATGCATACATACATGTACATGCAAACAGCTAGGTGGGTACAGTTTTTAGAAGGTGATTTTGTCATTAGGGCTTATTATATGAAACAACAGCAATATGTCTATTCAATTCATATCCTTGACTTTCCCATAGGACACCTTGAATGCACTTTGAATTCTTAGAAAATTACTGCCCTGGTTGGGTATAACCCTGATATCTGTAATGGCAGAAATGGACCATTGGTTGCATCTCTCACTATGCAGTGTGGGCTCAATTACTTTTATTTTGAAATTTCAGTAAATTTCTGTTTGCTGTAATACATTATTCTTCACTGTTTCCCTGCAAAACTAGGAGGAAAGATGACTTACCTCTGCAAAACAAATCTAAAACTTAGAAGCCTAGTATCTGTTCTCTAAGCCAAGCCTCTTCCATATTCCAAGAGGAAGAAAGAAAATCCCACAGTGCATTTAGGAAATAATTCAAAATAGTTATGCATCTGGACAGGAACATTCTCATTGGAATTAGCGTAGTACCAGAATTCTGCTTATTAAGCAGAAGATGAAGACAGACAGGAGAGGAGACTGTGCTTTGCCATATATGTACATGCTTCTCATTACAGAGCATTGCATTAGAGAAGTAAATTGTGACAATATAGCCACTACACTGTTAGAAAGGCCCAACAGGCAAAATGCAGGTAGACAACATTTCTGTAGTAAGTTAGGGGATATTCAGTGGAAGTCCGTTATAGCCATGGTTTTTAGACTGGAGGACAGAACAGAGAAGACCTCTTATGATTCTTGATGAATATACTTTATTTCTTCTTCATGTATGCTGAAAGCATATGCACCAAAGACAAATTCCTTGTGTGTCCAATCACACTTAGCCAATAAAGAATTCTATTCTATTCTATTCTATTCTATTCTATTCTATTCTATTCTATTCTATTCTATTCTATTCTATTCCATTCCATTCCATTCCATTCCATTCCATCCCATCCCATCCCATCCCATCCCATCCCATCCCATCCTATCTTATTCCACTTTTTAGGGCTTTCTGTAATATCCTTCTTCCACTTGGAAAAAGGACTGGTGATAGAATTTGTGAACTTATAAAACAGAATTCTTATTGTGCTTTTTCATTTAGCATTGTGCTGTTGAAATGAGCAAAGTAGGCAGCCTCATTGATGTAGCATCATGGGTATGCTTTGATAAATTCCTTTATGATTTTATGGTCTCTTTAATTAGCAGCACTCATTCATTTAAATAAATTATGAAGTTACTACCAGAATAACTTACACATGAATTATTTTGTCTTATTTTTATTTCTTCTCTCAATATAATTTTGTTTGCTTTGAATCAATTGCACAGTTTAGCTACTGCACTGGTCACCTGCTTAGCTAGGTTTTTTAAAAAAAACACTGGACTAAGTGCCCTATTTAACAACAAAGAAGTCTCTCTCTCTCTCTCTCTCTCTCTCTCTCTCTCTCTCTCTCTCACACACACACACACACACACACACACGGTACCTACAAAAAAGTCTCTCTGACAAATAGCCTTTTAATAAGTGAAGTGAATGCTGATGAATAGCTGAATTGCAGGATTTCATTGCCCAGTTGTTTAGAAAAGGTTATGCTTGGGGGATGTAATACTATGGTTTTGTTTTACTTTTCCAGGCCATTTATGGCAAAACAGTCTTTATATTTGGAATATCTTTTTCCTCCTTTTCCCTCTTGTCACTGGAGATGAGATCTGCCCCCACCTTTCTGGCTTTCTAAAAGACCTCCCCAAAATAAGTTGTGGGTGCTGGGGGCTTTTAAGATGAGAAAGGACAGCCATTTGTCTGGCATTGTATAGGGTGCTCTAATTGTGCAGGGGATTGGCCTGGAAAATCTTCGAGATCTCTTCCAACTCTGTTTATTCTTTTAAAATCTGCCTCTGTTGATTGGCTTGTGGTCCTGATTGGGGCACTTTATGCTGGAGGTGAGTGATGAATAAGAGATAAGATTCTACTTCTATATTGGTTGTGTATTTGGTTCCTAGTTTTATTTAAGTTCTCTTAATTTTAATGTTTTTATATTTGTGTTTTTATTGTGATGTAAGCCACTTTGGATAGTGAGTTGGGTGGCAAATAAATTAAATAAATGAATAAATATTGCATGAAAATTGGCCGTTGGAAAATTCATTATTCTATAGTACTTTTAGATAGACTTACAATGCCTACACTTGTAAGGGGGAACAGGAAGAGATCGTTTCTACTTTTGCACTTCACTGGAGTATCCAAAAATTGACAACTGAGCAGGTGTTTTCTTCATAAAACATGATGGGATTTTTCACATAGTAAAAGTGACTCCAGTGCATGGACTGATAGAAGCAAAGGTTTGCTTAAGAAATATATTTTTGGATTTCACCCCATTTCTCAACTTAGTGTACTTCTTGGACCATATTTATCATGGCACCCGATCAGTAGATTCTTCCATTTCTTTATCCCTTCCCATTTCCTTTACTTTCAGCTCTTTGAAGATATGTGGTTTCCATTGATAAACCTTTTGAACAAACACACACACACATCTTGACTGCCCAACATTTTTGACATCTTCCAACCAGGAATGTCACTCAATGGATGGTTGAAAAAGAAAAACAAAACAATAAAACCCTCATCATTTTTTTTATCACCTAGGTGAGATGGGGAAAGCCAAGATGGGAAAACCATCTTGTAATTTTTAGCTGGTTAAGAAAAAGGAAGAGGAATTCCCAAAACCAATTCATTCACTTCTCCATTTGTGACTTTGTGGACAAAAAAATATATCCAAGAATGTCAATGATTGATGATCAGATGGGGTGGGGCTTGGGGCAGTCCTGCTACAGTACACAGTAGCAACTGCAGTAGTGGAGGGTTGTTTACAATAAAATGAAGCACAGCCCACAATCTATACACAACCACTTGTACTAGCAAAAATTGGAAAACTCTACTTTTGATGCCTGGCCAAAAAAAAGACAACAGCAGTTGTCTTTCTAGCAGATTAAGGTGAATGGAGGATGACATTGTGTCCTATCCTTGGTTTGCAGCCACTGTTTGAACTCGGGCAAGATGGTTGTGTGCATCAAGCCTATATGCACTGTATACATGTACCTGCAGCACATGTAGCTCCTGAAAGAAGCAAAAGCCTCTTAATTAGGACATTTAGGGCACATATAAGCATGAAAAACCAGGAAGCAATTTTCTTATCTTTGCTCGAATCACTGGACAGAGCATATCTTAATCAAATGTAAAGGAGTTTTTACTGAAAAGGCAAAATTAGGGCTCATGTAGCAATAGGTTGAGCCAACTCTTGTATTACAGACTTATAAAGCTCCAGATACCATTCTGAGAGAATCCACATGCTTGACTCTTCCCCCAACGCATCCTGAATTCCAAGACTCAAAGCTACATGAATCCACATTCCAGGCTAATACGCCTTTTACTAAGCAGTAGGAATTCCTGCAGATCATGTGATAGGACAATCTAGGTATTCATTGGTCAGTTTCAATCTGCCTCCCAGTTAAATTCCTCTCATTCCTGGATTGGTTGAACTTGCTTTGTCTTCAAGCAACTGGTAAAGAGTAAAAGGCCAGACTGCTGTGCCATCCCAGCAAATTACCCTTTGAAGACTAATATTCCTGACACATTTCAGGACTACAGGTGAAACTCAAAAAATTAGAATATCATGCAAAAGTTCATTTATTTCAGTAATGCAACTTAAAAGGTGAAACTAATATATGAGATAGACTCATTACATGCAAAGCAAGATAGTTCAAGCTGTGATTTGTCATAATTGTGATGATTATGGCTTACAGCTCATAAAAACCCCAAATCCACAATCTCAGAAAATTAGAATATTGTGAAAAGGTACAATATTCTAGGCTCAGTATCCCACTCTAATCAGCTAATTAAGCCATAACACCTGCAAAGGGTTCCTGAGCCTTTAAATGGTCTCTCAGTCTGGTTCAGTAGGAATCACAACCATGGGAAAGACTGCTGACCTGACCGTTGTGCAGAAAACCATCATTGACATCTTCCATAAGGAGGGAAAGCCTCAAAAGGTAATTGCAAAAGAAGTTGGATGTTCCCGAAGTGCTGTATCAAAGCACATTAATAGAAAGTTATGTGGAAGGGAAAAGTGTGGAAGAAAAAGGTGCACAAGCAGCAGGGATGACTGCAGCCTGGAGAGGATTGTCAGGAAAAGGCCATTCAAAAGTGTTGGGGACTTTCACAAGGAGTGGACTGAGGCTGGAGTCAGTGCATCAAGAGCCACCACACACAGACGGATCCTGGACATGGGTTTCAAATGTCGTATTCCTCTTGTCAAGCCGCTCCTGAACAACAAACATCAGAAGTTAAGATGTCAGGGCTTCCGGGTTGAGCCTTCTCGAGAACGGGCGGCGGTTTGTGATCGTCCACGACCGCAGCCTGGCTCTTGCGTCGGAGAGCCCCGATCCTGCAAGGTTCGGGGCTGAAGCTGCCTCGTAGGGGCGGCGGAGAAAGGGAAATCTGCCAGCCAGAGTGAGGGGAGCCGCATCTCCCCCTTTTTGGGTCTGGTCTTTTCCTCCAAAGACGTCAAGAAGTGGTGGTCAGAAATGGCCACCTCGAAGAGAAGGTCTCAACGGGATTAAGATTGGTGCAGGAGGAAAGAGAGAAGTCGACAGCAGAGGAACCGGAGTATCGGATGGTAAGATTAAGGCACCCCGGGATTAAGATAAAGATGAGTTTTAAAAAAGAGAAACAGAAGCGGCGCAGTTCCAAGTGATGAAAAAAAAATAAGTAAAATATTTTTGACAGCTATAAGGGGCTTCGAACCGGGAAAGGAAGAAGCCAGCGTAAGAACTTAAGTTTGGGGCTCGGAAAACTTTGAATATCAAAATAAAAGGAAAGGGTTAAGACTCTGTGCAGAAAGTGCCACTTTGTGGAGAAAAATTGGAAGCTAAAGAAGTAAGAAACTATCTTGTTCCTTTGTGGATTGGAGTTGTTACATTTTAAAGAGACGCAAGACTCATAGAAAGTGAAAGCTTGAATACACAAAGACGGACTATCGGACTAATTGGTGATATTGATATAGACTCTGGACCTGGGTTAGGATCATAGAAAATTTAAAGAAGAAGAAATAAGGAAAATTAAAATTTTGGTGGTCATCCAAAGAATCAAAAATGGAGTTTAAAAGTATGAAAGAACTGTTACAGGAAGTGACTGAACTAACTTGGCATGTTGCAGAAAATATGGGCATTCAAATGCTGAACAAAGAAGAAGGAGCCTTGGAAAGGGTGGAGCCAGAAGGAGAAAGCCATCTTAAAAGACAATTAATACAAAGATTAATACAAATAAAAGGGAAAGGAAGGGTGGCTAAAAAACGGAACCTAAGAAAGTATCTAAAAAGGGGAACATTTACGAAATTAAGCATGTTAGAAAGGTTCAGAAGGAAAGGGAACAGAAAGGTAAAGAGAGAGAGAGGGATTCAAACTGGATAGAGAAGGGGGAGAGCAGGATAAAAGGGAGGAGAAGGAAGCCAGCACAAGCAAAAGCCATTTTAAGAAGACAACTAACACAAAGATTAATACAAATAAAAGGAAAGGAGGATGGTCAAAAATGAAACTTAAGAAGGTAATTAAAAAGGGGAACATTTATGAAATTAGGCATGTTAGAAAGGTCCAGAAGGATAGAGAGCAGAAAGGTAAAGAGAGAGAGAGGGATTCAAACTGGATAGAGAAGGGGGATAGCGGGATAAAAGAGAGGAGAAGGAACAAGAAACAAGAACAAAAGATAGAGAGACACGGGAGATACATAATAAAGAAAACTTGTTTGCATAGAGATAATGGCTAACGTATTTAAAAGGGGGGCTCTGCATGAAGAAATGGTAATAAGAATATATTGATTATAAAAGTATAAAACAATAGGGTTATGACAATTTTTACTGGTAAAAGGTCACATTTTTATTTCTTATTTACAAAAGAAAGCTAAATGATGATTAGATGAATTGAATTAATTGAAATGATTTTAGAAAATGTCTAAAAATGAGGTTTGTCAATAACTAAGATTTTTATTATTATCTTGGAACCATAAATAAATCTTAGGGGATATGTGTTGCAGAACCCGATCGATTAGAGATATATTGTAAGGGAGCTTTTTTCCTATTTTCTTTTTTTTCTTTTTTCTCTATCTTTCGTTTTAAAGGGAATGATTATGATTATGCTACTATATTAACCACTGAGGTGCCACTTTCAAAGTAGTAAAAGGGGGCAAGTCTAGGTTTTTTCTTTCATTCTTTTTAGTGTTAAAATTTGTACGGATTTAGAATTATGGAGAGAATATGTGATGAAAGGGCAAATCTGACGGACAAAAGAATTTTGTAAATGATAAAAGAGTATTAACAATGTGAAGATAATTAAAGGATAGATATGGATGAACCTTATCTTTAATATGATGGGCAAATATATTGTTATTTGTAAGATTTATAAATGAAGTTTTTAAAATATATATATATATTTGCAATTAACTCGAAATGAACTGGGGGCTATACAGATTGAGATTAAGATTTGAGATTAGGATTAATTTCTTTGATCCTTTGTCTGCTAAAATGGAATAGAAGTGAAGTCAAATGTTTAAAATGAATATAGATTTACTGTCATATTTGCATGTAAAAGTGACGACCCGGGAACATGCTGTCTACTGAAAAGAGCTGTTTTAAAAAATTGTTAAAAATTGAATAAAATTTGTTTAAAAAAAAAAAAGAAGCGTCTTACCTGGGCTAAAGAAAAACAGACCTGGTCTGTTGCTCAGTGGTCCAAAGTCCTCTTTTCTGATGAGAGCAACTTTTGCATCTCATTTGGAAACCAAGGGCCCAAAGTATGGAGGAAGAATGGAGAAGCACAGACTGCAAGATGCTTGACGTCCAGTGTGAAGTTTCCACAGTCTGTTGATTTGGGGAGACATATCATCTGCTGGTGTTGGTCCACTGTGCTTCATTAAGTCCAGGGTCAATGCAGCCGTCTACCAGGAGATTTTGGAGCACTTCATGCTTCCTTCCGCAGACGAGCTTTATGGGGATGCTGACTTCAGTTGGCATCTGCCCACACTGCCAAAAGCACCAAAACCTGGTTCAATGACCATGGGATTACTGTGTTTGGTTGGCCAGCAAACTTGCCTGACCTGAATCCCATAGAGAATCTATGGGGCATTGCCAATAGAAAGATGAGAGACATGAGACCAAACAATGCAGAAGAGCTGAAGGCCGCTATTGAAGCATCCTGGTCTTCCATAACACCTCAGCACTGCCACAGGCTGATAGCTTCCATGCCACGCTGCATGGAGGTAGTAATTGCTGCAAAAGGGGCCCAAACGAAGTACTGAGTACATATGCATGCTTATTCTTTTCAGAGGTCCGATATCGTTCTATGTACAATCCTTGTTTTATTGATTGCAAGTAATATTCTAATTTTCTGAGATTGTGGATTTGTGGTTTTCACGAGCTGTAAGCCATAATCATCACAATTATGACAAATCACGGCTTGAACTATGTTGCTTTGCATGTAATGAGTCTATCTCATATATTAGTTTCACCTTTTAAGTTGCATTACTGAAATAAATGAACTTTTGCATGATATTCTAATTTTTCGAGTTTCACCTGTAAAGCTGGTATTTTTCTTTTGTTTTATTATAAATAGCCGCTGATAGTTTTGGATTCCTCTCTGCTGGATTATTTAATACATACATTAACTTGGGAATTCAGGCTTGTGTAGTCTTTCTGCTTACCTGGTTGCTAAGATAATCAAAGGACAGACCTGGCTTATAGTTACAGATGGATTCTATATGCTCAGTCTGAGGTTTATGAATTTGTATAAATTATATTAGTATTAAATCTTGTAAACCAACAACAGCAACATATCTACTGTTGAAATATATAATGATGGGGTCTATTGAACAGTTCTAATCTGCAGATACCCTTTGGATTGCTGTAAACCACGTTCTGTTTATAACCCGTTCATATTTTTGCAATTCTTTCTCTGTGTTTTTCTTACTCTGCCCCTTCCCCTCTCCCAAAAGAAAAAAGAATAGAGCAAATATTGAATAGGTCTGTTCATCTGGAAACATCTGTCATCCTTGTTCATATGAACATTAATCATTCTTAGAAAGGATAGAGTTGCTTTTGGAATGTGGAACTATCCCTTTCAGTCTGTCAGGTCTACGTTGAAACTAGATCAGTCACCCAAAATAAATCAATTAAATGACGTTTACTAATTGGCAGTTTTGCCATGATAATGGTTATGTTTCAAATGTAGGCCTTAGCCCTTTCAAGCCTGTTCTCTTTGCTCAGGATTTACCATACTCTGTTAGGGTAACATATTGAAATGTAATTTCTATGTACTACAAGGCACTATCAAAACTAAGAATAGGGTTCTGATCTCCAATAAAGGGCTATGTTTCCTATATTATGTACATTGAGTGCTTAAATGTAAATAAAAAAGATGGCTGAAGAAAAAAGAAAGATAACTATACAAATGTTGTAGGGATAATAGCTAATTATATATCACTTTGAAACTTAGAACATGCCATCAAATTATTATTTCTCTTATATTGCTGAGTAGGGTTTGGATTTTTGTGGGGCCTTTATTCTGATAACCAACTCATTCCATCAGATGTCCTTGGGTTGATAGTGAGGGGAGATCAATTCCTACTATTCAGGCTCTGAAAAAAATGAAAAGTAACAAAAAAGCTGGAGGTGTTTTTTTGCACATGTTCCTATGAATCCAAGAGGCCTGGGCATGTTTGGCCATGATTCCTCATTGGTGCCTGACTTAATTACAAACTGAAACAGTAATTCATTCTTAAATGAATTAGTTATGGTTTCATTAAGAGCAACAGGTGTCTTGCATCTGTAGTGTAAGTAAGATACAGTCATTATAAAGCCCATCAAATTTGGCTACATAAAACGCTAGTTGAGAAAGAAATGGAAAATTAATATTTGGACTGTCTTGCAAGTATTGGTGAAAAATCATGTTGGTGGCATTGTGACATAGCTGGAAACATTCCCATGGAATAGAGCTTCAATTTAGCTGTTTAAATTCTACCTATGGCTGTAGGCAATGATCTTTCAATTCACAGTATATAAGCAGACTGTCATAAAACACTTAGTGCATGGAACTTTCCTATGATGTCAGTGAGAATATTGTCTTAATCACTGCCAGCATGGCATGAATTTTGTTATGTATGCAGGTTTGAATGTCATTGGTTTAGTTTGAACTGTTCTTGTAAAATGTCAGAAATGATTGGTTTAAAAAGTGTGGGAAAATCCTGCACTCTGATTGGCTGGCAACTGTGGCTGCTGGCTATAAGTAGCAGCTGCAGCCCAGCTAAATGGGGTCTGCAAAACAGATTTGCAAGCCTTCCTTGGACTTACTAACTTTTATCACATGTTCCTACCTCAGAAGGCAACCATTGCAGAACCATTACACAGATTACTTGACAAAAAGTCTGTTTGGGTCTGGGGCAGGAAGGAACAATCAGCATTTAACAGTATTAAAAGACTAATCATGTCTGATGCTGTACTCATACAGTTATCTGAGAATTTGCCTGTTGTACTGACTTGTGATGCATCCCCTTTTGGAGTGGAGGGGGGGTTAAGCCACAGGCTTCCCAGCAGGAGGGAAGCCCCTATTGCATTTTACTCTCGCACTTTGACCAAAGCAGAGAGGAATTACAGCCAATTGGACAAGGAGGCATTGGCAATTGTTGCAGCTGTCAAGAAATTCCATGAGTATCTATATGGGAGAACATTTACCATTGTCACAGATCACACACCTTTGTTAGGCATTGTGGCAGGAGACAAACCTACACCCACTATCCTGTCACCAAGAATGCTGAGGTGGACTGAATTTCTTGCTGCTTATTCATACAAGCTCATCCACAAGCCTGGCAAAGACATTGGCCATGCTGATGCCTTGAGTCGCCGCCCACTTCCGTTTCACACTGAGGACGTTGAACTTGAGGCACACCTTTTCCTAGAAACTGTTGCCAAGCTTCCAGTACATGCTGCTGAAATTGCCAGAGAGACTGCCAAAGACACTTTATTGGCTCCTGTTATAGGCTGGATTAAGAAAGGTTGGCCTTTTCAAGATCTACCTCACCTTGCCCAACCTTTTAAATCCAGGCAAACTGAATTATCTGTATTAAGAGGATGTATTTTGTGGGGTAACAGGGTGGTTATTCCTGCAAAACTGCAAAGAGAGGTTTTGGAAATGTTACATGAGGGTCATCCAGGTATTGTAAGGATGAAGGGTTTGGCCAGGAGTTATGTATGGTGGCCAGGTATTGACAAAATGGTTGAAAACTGGGTTGCATCTTGTCCCAACTGTCAGGTAGTCAGGCCTGCCCCACCTCTTGCCCCCAAACAGGAATGGGAATGTCCTAGGGGCCCACGGTCTAGGATTCACATTGATTTCGCTGGCCCTACCAGAGGGCACACCTTCCTTATTATAGTAGATGCATATTCCAAATGGCTAGAGGTCATCCCTATGGCATCCACCACAACTGATGCTGTTATCAAGCAGCTTAAAAAGTTTTTTGTAACCCACGGGTTACCTGATGTTCTTGTCTCTGACAATGGCCCTCAATTTACATCCAACCTCTTTGAATCCTATCTAGCACAAGAGGGTATCAGACATGGCCTGACTGCCCCTAGGCACCCTTCGGCTAATGGCCGGGCTGAACGCCTGGTACGTTTTACCAAGGAAAAGCTCCAGCAATTGGGTCCAGGGGACATCACTGAGAAAGTTGAAAAACTTCTTAATGTTCAGCACATCACTCCTAACTCATCAACTAACTTATCCCCAGCAGAGTTGTTGATGGGTAGGAAACTTAGGTCTCCCCTTGACCGCCTTCATCCCACTTACACACCCAACGCACCACTAGATTCCACTAGCAAAGTTCGCACGTTCAGTGTGGGTGATTCTGTTTATGCTAAGAACCTTATGGGTGAACCTTCATGGATTCCTGCTGAAATAACTCAAATCACAGGCCCTCATTCTTACAGGTACAAACAGAGGATGGAGTCCTCTGGAGCAGGCACATTGATCAACTTAGATCCAGATTACCTCAGGAACATCGCAATTGTTCCTCTCTAGTTCCCATACCTAATGCCTTTTCTAGGGGAGGGGAGGAGCATGAGGATAATCAGCAAGCAAGAATCAACCCCATGTGTAACGAGCCATTACGACAGGAACCATCCCAAAACCTGTCACAATGCCAAAATCCATCCTTGCAAGTGGAAGATTGCACACCACTACCTGACTTGGGTGCTGACATTGGGTTGGAGATGGGTTGGGAGGAGAGACCAGATTCTAACAATCAAACAGGGTCTTCTTCCACTGGAAGCCCAAGTAGGGAAATGTCAACAGACACATTTCCTCTCTCACTGGGTGAGAACATTAAAACTTCTGTACCACGAAGGTCTCAACGTACACGTAAGAGCCCCACCTATTTAAAAGAATATATTAGATAGGTTGGGGTTTGAGTATGGACTGAACCTAGTGGGGAGGGGTGTTATGTATGCAGGTTTGAATGTCATTGATTTAGTTTGAACTGTTCTTGTAAAATGTCAGAAATGATTGGTTTAAAAAGTGCGGGAAAATCCTGCATTCTGATTGGCTGGCAACTGCGGCTGCAGGCTATAAGTAGCAGCCGTAGCCCAGCCAAATGGGGTCTGTTTTGAGCTGTAGTCACTAATAAACTCTTCACTGAAGTACTCCGCATCTGACTCTTCATGCAAACTTAACAAATTTCAAGGTGCAGATGTTCCTATAATTTGAATTACTTCAGACTCTAATTTAGAAATAAGAATCAATATAGCAACAACTACATTCCTCACTCCTACATTCAAAAGGATTTTATCCATGTAAACAGACTTGGGAATCTTGGTCAGATGCTTGTACATATTTAGGCTCTAGAAGACCTGGGTGCAGAACACATTTTTTCAATTTTAGATCTATTTGCAAATAAGATCTAGGACTATCTCAATCCAGTCTCCAAACTTTCTGATAAGGAATATGCATTCTTAGCACACACTGAATGCTTACTGATTGTTAGAGGAGGACTCCAGAAAGGGGGGAAGAAGAGGAAAAGAGGAATGTATTAGAAAGCAGTATAAACTATCAACACCATAGTAGGATATTTCATACAGCAACATTATTTGGTAAGCACCATTTCATAAATGCTAGAACTGTAATGACATTCTTAGAGTAAAGATACCTTGCAGTCATTAGTGGATGGAAAGTGCAAAACACAAGTTCCTGAAATATTTGGCAATATTCTGGCTCAAAATCTAGATCTCCCCATTTTCAGTTTTTCTAGTAGTTGATGCTAGGAGATAGATTTGGGAAAAGACGATAAAAGTAGAAGAGACTTGAACAAATAGCATGACTTCACATTTCCTATAACATTACTAGGAGTATAATAAAGACTTGTTCAAAATTGAGCAAACAAAACAAGAAAATTCTGATCTGATCCCAAGCAAACAGAAATCATCTCATTTTGGGAAGGCTCATTCCAGTGGTGGGATTCAATTTTTTTTTACTACCAGTTCTTTGGGTGTGGCTTGGTGGGTGTGGTGTGGCTTGGTGGGTGTGGCAGGGGAAGGATACTGCAAAATCCCCATTCTCTCCCTACTCCTGGGGGAAGGTTACTGCAAAATCCCATTCCCTGTCCACTACACTAACCTGCTTTCCAGCTCTGTTCTCCTGTGCAGGGCAACCAAAGAAGGCCCAGCCGATCAGCTGGGACTCGGGAGGCAGAGAATAGATCGGGGCCAGTCAGAGGTGGTATTTGCTGGTTCTCCGAACTACTCAAAATTTCCGCTACCAGCTCTCTAGAACTGGTCAGAACCTGCTCAATACCACCTGTGACTCATTCCCCAAATAAAATGGGAACTTTTTCCTCCACGTGCTTGGTTATTCGAGATCTGTCAACCTATTTACCCACACTGAGGCTGTCATCCACATTCCGCAATGGTGACCACAGGAAGTAGATTAAATATTTTCAAATCTTATTCCATTCTAAGCATCATATGTGAGATTCACAGTTGTTGCAAAACCTTTTTCACTCTCTGGAGATTCCCAGCACAGCAGAATTTATGTTGCTTACATATTGCTGCCTAAGGCTGTAACTTCAGCAACACATGAAGAGTAGAATCCTCACTCGAATTTTTTTCCCTTTTCACTGACATCTGAATCTTTCTCATAAATTCCCAACCCCAGTAATTTCCAAAGGGGAGCGGAGTATGTATAAAAGAGGAACTGATCATGTCACATGTGGTTTCATATTCATTTTGCCATCCAAGGTTCCAAGGCTGGAGAAGGCCAATAATCTAAAGACAGGCTTGTAGACTTTGTGTCTAGACCTTTAATTAAAAATAGAAGATAAACTATATCTTTTAATAAACTATAAGAACAAACAGTGTTCATGCGGGCATTAGATACCTGACACAAACAAGAATTTTGTAATTAAGGGCACTGGGAAAATTATGTCAAGAAATGAAAAGCAGCAAATATTCGTGATAGAGTTAATCAGAAAAAGCATTCTCTTTCAGTGGTCACCACATAAGCAAACATTCTGTTTTTTAAAAGAGAAGAACAGAAATTGAGCATAACTTGGTACCGTGTTTACTCACTGGGTCACAGCAGAGGTTAAGCAAAAATTTGTTTTAAGAAACCAAAAGAACACACAGCATATGATTCAGTAAGCCGCATACCACATGTTGTTAAAAGTAGGGGAGAGAAAGATTTTGATGTTTTCGTGGCTCTGTCATTTTTCTTTGAAGTGGGACTGGGTGCAAATCTGACAGCTTTAGTTTTGACCATGTGTTGTTCATGCTGATTGGTAAAGTTCCTAAGCTGGGGCACCAATTTTCAGCGCACATTTCATGTGTTCAGTGGTAATCAATGAATCATTTTGGAATCTGTTTGGATGCCTTTCAGCTCAAACATGTTTATTTAGTGAAACTTACATGGAGTACCCTGCTGGAAATTGCATTTGGTTTGGGTGACCACATAATAAGAAGAATGTGGCGCTTGATTGAAAAGGAAGCAAGAGAGAGGAGCAAAGATGATCATGGGTTCACAATGTAAGACACATGTCAAGAGAGAAGATTAATAGGGTTTTATAATTATATATGCTCCTTTTTCAGTGCTGTTTGCCCTACTTTGATGGTAGCTTATTCACGTCATCCCAAAGATCTATAATTTTGGTACGTAATCTGCTTGAGCATTAACATGAAATGAAATTTGTGCTGGTTTTTATTCAACTGGATGAATGTGAGTAGGCAGAGCAAGGAAGAATTATAGCAATACTAGGGAATCTCTAGCCCTTGGACCAGATATCTCTCCTTGGACCACATAGCACTGAATCAGTTCCAAGGCCCAGCTTCTTCCTTGAACTTCACCTTGGAAAAAGACAGAAAAGCGGGTTCCGCTTTAAGAATTTGAGGCTCAGAGTGGACTTTTTGTTGAGCAGTGTCATCTTTTGCCACTATTCAGTTGTTTCCCAAAAACTTGGTTGATCAACAAGGAGTGGGGGATCAAGAAGAAATATTTGTTCTTCCTCATCCTGCATCTCATTTACCTGTGATGCTCCTGGTTTTTAAATATAATTTGATGGCAAAATGTTATAATTTTGCCATAAATAAATATGCAAGATTGCAACCACTGTTTTCTGCCATGTTTGTCAAACCGGCCAGAAATTCTAGGAGATTTGGTCCAATATTAGATAGGGGAAGATTGGATTTTTCCCAATTCAAACAGGTTAGGACAAAAAAAGGATGTTCTGTTCATAATAGACAGCATCAATATACATGTTTCATGCAATATGCAGATATTAAAATCACCCAGGTTTCATGAGGGCACAAATTCTCCCACTTGTCTTTCTTTTTTCCATGTCTTTGGAAGCAACTAATTTATTTTCTTTTCCACAGTTTTGCCATATGTTAAAGCTCTCCCTGTCTTACACGGCCTTTTAACTTTGAATTTGTAATACAACTTAAATATTCTGTCATCATTATCCATGACCTTAATAGCTAATTGTCTTCAATTTTTCATTAATGAGATGCCATAGTAAGGGGTAATTAAGTTGGTACAAGGAATATAATTTGGAACAGTTCTCCCACAAAGATAATTGAGCTTCTTATTTCTCTGCTTTTGCCAGTCCTTGTTAATAGCTTAGCATAGAATGGTTAAAGTTCATCACTTATCTCTTTAATTTCAAATTAAATGATAGGATGCCTCAGATTTTATTTGTAAAGATCTGCAAATAAGAAGCATGTTTGCAAATGGACTTTCAACTGCAACAGATTTGGTGTAGTATGACTGATCAGACAGCACAGTTAAGAAGCATCTATATCCAAACAGAAGCATTAGCATCTTAAAAAGCTTTTCTACTGAAAGTGGATAAACTTTGACTTGCCACTGAGTTTTAAAGTGTGGTTTGGATGAGATTTAATAGTATGCTAAGCAATTTTTAAAAGGATTTCCAAAACTGTAAAGCTGCCTTGTAATCATTTGACCTTTGGCATTTTTCACAATTATGACGTATTAATAGAAACTGCATCTTATTCAGATTTCATCCTTAGAACACAATTTACAACCACTAGTTGATTCATCCAGATTAGCACTTGGAATGCTGCCTCTCCAAAATCCAAAGGGTGTTGTCAGATTTGTGAATCAAGCTTTCTCCCAATTTATATTTCATCCCTTATTTGTTAGAAATGTAAATGTCTTAATCACAATTGTATGGGTTATTTACTGGTTGTAAGGGCAAATGACACATAATGCACCAATTAGTTGTTGGGACAAGCTGGAAAGAAAGGAATTTAATTAGTTTAATTAGTACATTTTCTGGGATTAAATATGGTGGCAAGGAAGAGAATGAGTATACAAATGTATTGAGTTTGTTTGGTGTTTTCATTATCTGGAAAGAGGTTGATAGAATATTTGATAAATATAGTGTTTTTCATCCAGATAGCCTTTATCAAAGGCTGTAAACATTACACTAGATTGTGCAATGTTGCACTGTGTAGAAATATTCAGAATTGTTATTGTTTTTAGCTTCAGAAAATATTCATTTCTGGCTTAAACATTCTGGATACATAAATAAGTATTTAAGCAACACAACAAAGTTTTATCTTTTTTCCCTTCCTACTATCACATGTTATCAGAAACAAATCTGTGCTTGCCAATAAACATGCACACATTCATACTTAAAAAGTAATGCATGAAATATGCCAAAGTGGAGTCTGAGAATGTATCAAGTAAAATTTTGAATGTTTATCAATGAGTACGTATACTTTTATTCTTTCAGACTAACCACATAAAAGTAAACATTGCTGTCAAAATTTAGCATGGACAGCAGTGGGAGGTGTAAAATTTGTACTACTCTCTTTCCTGTTTATATGAATAGAACCTTTAAGAATTTTTGACTTGTTGATTCTCTCTGAACTGAGTTTGTTGCTAAGCCATTTGTATCATGAGAGAATTATGGTTGCCAAAAAGAAATCAATAACTCTTTTAGGATAAAGAAGAAAATAATGATTTGATTTTGTAGTTATGAATGAGAAACTTTCCCTTTCTTAGCTTCACTAGCACCATAAGTAATTTTATCTGTATTTTTCCTTTATCATTATATGACACAGATTCATCCTATAGAATATTGTTTTTGAGAATCACTAGGGAACACTTGAAATTGGCAGCATCCTGGTTTAATTTTGGCCACATACATGTTCTGTAATGAAAGAATTAATTTGCACATATACAGGAACCTACAAAACCAACCTGAGTTAGATCTCTTGTATTGAAATTGAATAATATTAAAATTGAAGAATTTATTTAATATGTGGGCATAACCAAGACTCTTGACTGTAGGATGATGTAAGGAGATCTGATTAATTGAGAAGCCGCTTAGATTGTTATTTGATTTCTAGAAAAGCATCCCCCCTTTTTTTACAAAGTTTATTTATTGAAATGTTTTTGTCATTGTGATATAAAAAAGATACTGAGACTTTAGAACAGGGGTGTCAAACTGGATTTCTTCAAGGGCTGAAACAGCATTGTGGTGGGGTGGGGTGGTAGAGTGGGGTGGGCAGGATGGATGCCTCCTGCAGTACCCTGCCAGCCAAAATGGGATGCAGGGGTTCCACGTGCAGCCCCCGTGCACTTCATTTTTGTCCTCCATGGCCTCTTGAACACTCTGCCGGCCAAAAGCAAGCATTTATGGGCCATTTTTCAGCCTGTTTTTGGCCTGTTTTCAGCCTGTGTTTGACCTCTTTTGGGCCAGTTTTTCAGCCTCTTTGGAGCCAGTTTTTTTCCTGTTTTGGCCCCTTTTTCAGCCCGGTTTTGGCCCAATTTTCAGCCCATTTTTGGCCTGGTTTTGGCCAGGAGGCCATGCAGGAGGCCATGGAAGGTGAAAATGAGGAACTGGGGGGAGGCTGCACATTGTCCATTTAGCCACCAGAGGCACCAGGCAGGTTTCTTGATATTTTTGGGACAGATTTAAGCACCCCGTGGAGTAGATCCGACCTGCAGGCCTTGAGCTTGACACCCCTGCTCTAGAAACAGTACAGGAAAGAATAATAAAGATGATTAGGGAAATGAAGGCTAAAACATATGAAGAACATTTGCAGGAATTGGATATGTCTAGTTTAATGAAAAGAAGGACTAGGAAGGACATGATAGCAGTGTTCCAATATTTAAGGGGTTGCCCCCAGAGGTTCTGACCAGTTCTGGAGAACCAGTAACAGAAATTTTGAGTAGTTCGGAGAACCGGCAAATACCACCTCTGACTGGAGATTTTACAGTATCCTTCCCTAGCCATGCCCACCAAGCCATGCCCACAGAACCGGTAGTAAAAAAATTTGAATCCCACCACTGGTTACCACACAGAAAAGGGGAGTCATCCTATTCTCCAAAGCACCTGAATGCAGGACAAGAAACAATGGATGGAAACTAAACAAAGAGAGAAGCAACCTAGAACTAAGAAGAAATTTCCTGACAGAAAAATAAACCAGTGGAATGGCTTATGTTCAGAAGTTTTGGGTGCTCCATCTCTGGAGGTTTTCAAGAAGAGTTTAGACAACCATTTGTCCAGAATGGTTTAGGGTCTTATGCCTGAGCAAGGGATTGGACTAGACAACCTCCAAGGTCCCTTCCAACTCTGTTATTCTGTTATTGTGGTAGTTTGACCTATAAAAAGTCTGAGCATTAGGGATATTTTTCAAAAATGGATCTTTGAGAAATCACAGCTCAGACAGAGTCAGTCATGAGAAGCTAGCTATCAACAACATGCCTATATTGCTAATAAGAATAAACATAGATCAAATGAATCTCTGCCTTATTATCCCAATCAACTATAATGGATGCATTGGTGATTTGTTTGTAAGATGATCAACTCACATGATTCATCTGCCATGCCTGAGTTCAACTGATGCAGAGAAACAAACAAACAAATATAGAAGGTTAGAAATGAGTACCAGAAGTGACAGAGGAAATGGCCCCTCGTACTTCTAACCATGGGGGAAAGAAAAAGTTAAAATCCAAATCCTGATGTCTGGGGGAGCCAAACTGTCTGACTTAGTCCTGATAAGTGGGACCACTAATGGTTTGGCCAGACATCCTTCCCTAATTGATGTAGTAGTTCTTGCCTCAGGAGGGTTTGAACTACATCAGAAACAAGCATAGCTTCCTGGCTCAGCTTTGAGGTAAAGGGTGGCAGTTTGGATCCAGTCAAAAAACTAACACTGTGATAGAATTTTAATTCATTGTTCAGTAAGGAGAAATATTTTTAGAGACTCAGAGATGAAGTCTTGCAGTGTATAAATTCCCACCTTTCCATTAGTTTTTTCCTCTTCTGCCAGTTTCCCTCATTTCCCCTTTCCTGCATTCTCTCCAAAGTACAAATTGTGAGTAGGAAAAAGCAGTATTTGTGGTTAAAGTTGAAAACTAGCTCTAAGCCATCTTAATTTTCTAAGACCCCTTCTGACAAGTAAGGCTGCTGCAATCCAAAATCAATGTTACATTCCTACGTATCCACTTTATTGAGCTAACTTAGGATAAGCAGAGATTTGCTGCAAAATCCCTGAGGACCACCAGATACAGGAGAGAGAGAGAGAGAAGAAGAAGAAGAAGAAGAAGAAGAAGAAGAAGAAGAAGAAGAAGAAGAAGAAGAAGAAGAAGAAGAAGAAGAAGAAGAAGAAGATGTCATTGAGCGTGCATAGGAGCCATGGTGGCACAGTGGTTAGAGTATAGTATTGCAGATTAACACTGCCCACTGCCAGAAGTTCAATCCTTACTGGCTCAAGGTTGACTCAATTTTCCATCCTTCCAAGGTCAGTAAAGTGAGGACCCAGATTGTTGAGTTCAATGAGCCGACTCTGTAACCACTTAGAGACTGCTGTAAAGCACTATGAAGCAGTCTATAAGTGCTATTGCTATATGCATTTTTGTAGCTCAGATCTGGTAGCCCTAAACTTGCATAAGGGTTGGAAAGCTAAGCTGATTGTCAGTTCAATTTCTGCTCTAGAGTAAAGACTGCAGCATTTCCTCTGGAGCTTGAGGTAATTCCTCTTAGGTGGGAATTCTTCATCCCAGGTCTTGCAATTTCCATTTCTTGCCAAGTGGCAAGATGTCCATGTACCTTACTGCCATTCTTCAGGAGCAACAGAAATAAAAACTTGGCACTCACTTCTGTCCAGAAACTTAATTTCTTTGTTTTGTCATTGCAAAATCAACGGAAGTGAGCAAAAGGGAGAACCCTATCTGAATCCCTAATCCATTTGGCCTTTCAATCCTCCATTTTGTCCTCTCTGAGGCAATGAGGAAGCCACTTCTGTGGTAGTGCAAGATTGCAGCACAGGATAACAGGGGTGAGGTTTTTGAAGCAAAGTGCCCTGAGTTGTTTCTGAAACTTTTATCCATTAATGTTGAGGAATTAAACTTTCTCAGAAAGTAAGATGAAGACTTTCATTTGAGCAGTTCCTCATTTTGCAATGAGCATTCCTATGTGTTCTCAGATGCTGGGTTGCTTAATCTAGGAAACGTGTTATTTCAAATGAGTGGAGAGCAATACTATGAATTCATTTAAAACAATACATTTCCTAGATCTAGTAACCTGTATACAACTCACTGTGTACAATATTTTAAGTAATGAGCCATGCAGTTTTCTTGGGATGATTTAGAAATCTATGGCTCTGGTACCAAAATCCACATGATCATTAGTGGGCAGCATAGAAATGCAAAGAATGCTAACGCTTAGTTTCATGGTAGTCTGGATTTTGAGAGCATGGATACAATAGCTCAATGAAAACGATTGGCTGTTACTTCTGGTTTATTTGTTTTCTGATATTTTATGCTACCAAAAAGCCTTGGGATTTCCAGGCAATCTATCATTCAAGCATAGAGTTTACTCTACTCAGATCCTGAGATCAGCCAAGTTCAGTTAGATATTTCTATCTCCAGAGATTCATGACTAATTTGCAAGGTAGACTTAAAACGTACCAAGGGAAGTTCTTTAAAGTACAAAACCAGCAATTGTTAAAAAAAAAGGTTCATTTTTGTTTTGGAAGTGTTCTTAATTTTCATTTCCTCTTTTGGTCTAATTAGATACCTATAAACATGGAAAACAATCAAGGACAAGCTAAGAAGAGCTGACCATGTAATTATGTGGCTTTTGTGATCATACTTGAAATGAAATTAATTATAGTTTATTTATACTATATGTATAATTGTTTGTAAAAAAATAAATAATAAAATAAATAGAATAGAATAGAATAGGAGTAGAGTAGAGTAGAGAACAGAACAGAACAGAACAGAACAGAATAGAATAGAATAGAATTCTTTATTGGCCAAATGTGATTGTACACTCAAGGAATTTGTCTTTGGTGCATATGCTCTCAGTGTACATAAAAAGAAAAAATACATTAATCAAGAATCATAAGATACAACACTTAGTGATAGTCATAGGTTACTAAATAAGCAATCAAATCATACTAGGAAACAAAAAATAACATAAAATAAAATAATAGAAGTAGAAGACTGGAGATGGTATAGTTTCCAACTTGTATTTTGGAAAATTTCCAAGAAACAGCTGAGCTTTGTCTGAGAATTATCCAAGTACTTAAGCAATTTCAACATAATCCAATTTGAGACAAATGAATGTTCCTTTCCTCTAATACACATTTACTTTCTCTAGTGCACGTTAGTGGGGAATTCTTCAAAACGGCTTACAAAGTGATTTTCAAACTGAGTTCGTGTACTTTGATTTATCTAGCCAAGTGCTGATTCACTCTTTAACTTCATAAAAACCATAAAATTGTTCCAGATCCTCCCACAGTTCTTAATTCCTTTATGCCAATGTGATTGCCACATGATTTCTCTTCCCCGAAATAATCCTGGTAAAATTAAAATAATTTGAACATACTAACAAAAGGAGATCCACAAGTCAAGAATGCTAAATGATCCAAATTAAAATTTTAAACCAGACTGAGCAAGGAAATGGAGAGTGAGAACACCCTGTATATTTACGTTATTGCTTTTGTCAGTTCTTAGCTAATAGGACTTCTTGACTGATTGATTGACTGAATACATTTATTCTCACCTCCCAAAAGGAATTCCAAACAATGAACAAAATAAAAGCACAGTGCAAGTAATAAAGCCATATTTTTGGTTGTAAGTTGTGACTGTTGTTAAGTGGGTCACCACATGAATGACCCAAATTTATGACCTTGTTTGCTATGTGTTTTTAAAAAACTGAAATCCTGATGTAAATGCCAGGTTTTGGTAAAAATATTGTAAATCGCTGTCATGCGATTACAAATGGCTATAAATGGAGGCCAATTGACAAGGGCCCAAAAAATATGGTCACATGACTGAAGGGCAGAAGGGCAGCCACCACAACTTTAAATCCAGATCATAAATATTTTTTTCGGAGTCTTTCATAACTTCAAATGTTGCTAAGCATTGGAGAAAGGTGTATGAATATGTGCATATCTATTCCTACAGATTGAATAGATAATATTAATAAATCGCTATATGGACTGAAAAAGTCCAAGATTAATATTGAGCTGGGATCTGTCTGTCTATCTGTCTGTCTGTCTGTATCCATCCATCCATCCATCCATCCATCCATCCATCCATCCATCCATCTATCTATCTATCTATCTATCTATCTATCTATCTATCTATCTATCTATCTGGATATCTATCTGGATATCTATCTATCTATCTATCTATCTATCTATCTATCTATCTATCTATCTATCTATCTATCTACCTACCTACCTACCTATCTATCTTTCCTACTAAAATTCTCCTGTTTGTCTTCTTGTAACTTTCAAATGTGTGAAATGGTGCATCACAATTTTTGTATCTCAAATGGGCTAACTTAAAGAATGCATCCCAAATCCAAGAACCATTACTCTGTGAAAAAGGTCTGGAGTTTTAGCACTACTGCCTGCTCTGCTGCTGCACTGCCACAGCCATGTGACCTCATTTCTGATACTCCCCGACAGCTTCTCACAATTGAATTGGGGAAACCATTTGGAAGTGATTGGTGACACTCCTTGCCACCTATAGCAAAGTCAGTGGGAAATCTGGCAAGAAACTGCAAGTCCAAATCCAGCAGGACTGTAACTTTGTTGCTTGTATCCTTATGATTTATATCGACTGTTTCCTAGTATGATTTGATTGCTTATTGTACCCTGTGACTATCATTAAATGTTGTACCTTATGATTCTTGATTCTTGACGAATGTATATTTTCTTTTATGTATACTGAGGGTATTTGCCCCAAGACAAATTCCTTGTGTGTCCAACCATACTTGGCCAATAAAAGAATTCTATTCTATTCTAAAGGTAGGTAAGTGGCTCCTGCCAAGTATGGGAGGGAGCAAGGGATTGCATGAGAGTAGTGGGCAAATGGGCACGGAGGTTAGGGGAGGCTCTGCTGGGTTGGAAAAGGGTGTGTAAGATACTTACATAGATCAGGGAGGGTGAAACAATGTAATTAAAATGATTGATTTAATGGGTTACAGGTAGTATAATTTACTTCTAATACTCAGCTCCGTCATTTTCCTTCATTTTTAATCCCTGTCCCATTATTTTGGTTTTCTAATACTGTTTGTTGTTAGATATATATAAAACATAAATTATTGAAATGCCTCAGAAAAAGAATAAGGATCTGTTTTATTTCAGAGTGTTGAGGAAAGAGTATGCTACGGTGGGGCTCCTATAAAAAGCTAGATAGATTCCTCTTATTTGTAGATGAAAGGAAATCTGTGTTTTCTTTTCTCTTACATACTAGATTTCTCTCTGGCAAGAAGGATTCAAAAACAGAGTACTTGAAAGAATATCATGCCAGGATTATTGCAAAACCATTGGAATTGTGTGGATTATTCTAGCTAATTAGCAAGCATATCTATGACATTGATCATACTAAAAAAAATTGGCATCACATAAATACTTCTCATTCTGTGTTGCCAGTACACACACACACACACACACACACACATCAAGTCCTGAGAAAAAGAACAATTACAAACAGTAACTGCAGCAGTATTAGCAAATTGTGTTTTTTTCCAAGGCCTAAGAGCTTGCTTGGCTTTAAAACATCTTTTGTTTAAAGTTGTTAAAAGTTTATGCTGGAGGCTTGCCTTTTAACATGTTTTGGTGGTGATGGCCACAATTGAGAAAAATCAGAAGATTTGTTGTTTTTCCTCTTTTTCCTAGATATTTGTTCTTGGGAAGGATGTCTTAAGGGTAGAAGGGGGACAGCTGCTACAATCAAGGCAAATATGAGATTGATATTGAACAACAGAATTCTGAAAGACAATATAGTCACTGGTGACAGTGAATGGATATCATCACATAGGCATTCTTGTTGAAAGGTGGAGTGATAGTCTAAAATTGGGTTGTCATAAGTTGTTCTCTGGGGTCAGGTGAGGGCAGAACATGGATGATTCATCTCTGTGGATCTGAAAACTGTCTAGCTGCTTCAATGGAGCTCAAGTGCCTAATATTTGATGACAGTCATTTATTACACAACTGCTCCTGCTAAAGCCTCTTAGAGGAATGGACCAGTCCTATTTACATGACTTTCTATGCTCACTCATGTATTTTTAGTTAACCAAGAGATGCCACTTGGTTCAGCCTTTTAATCCATGGAACTTCAAACCTCACTAAAATGAGTGAGACTTTTTTCTTGGCAAAATGTCTGAGATCAGCTTGTTAGTGTATAAGCTTGCTCCTTAAAATCTTGTCATTCTTAGCTGTTATTTCATAACACACACATAAACAAGGAGCAGAAATATTTGTCTCGCTTTCAACATAGGCACGCATATCAAAATACAATTCTGCCCAATTTAGCAAAGTGAGAGCTCCATTTTCTATAATCTGCCTTGGCATTATTGCTCTGCTCATTATTATATTATCACTCTGCTCAACTCTGATTATGTGAAACTCTGTGTTGCCAGACTATAATTATTACAGCCCAGCTTCTCCTTTTTCATTTTGATCCTTTGAAAACCTAGTCATTATCCAGCATCAGACTGGCTTCCCAAAATGTCAAGATTAAAATGGGCCATGAAAGCTTAGGCAAGGGTGAGTCACTGAAGCAATTTGAACCAATAAATATCAAAGCCGTTTCTAAGAAGCAAACAATTCATTTGATACCACATCATTCAGCAAGTCTTTCAGAGGATTTTCCTCTGTAGGGTTACACCCTGATATTTACATCCTGATCTCTCCCAGTATGCTGAAGTAGTAGTTTAACTCATTAGTATGATGCTTTGTCAAACAGGCATTTCTTCTTGTGCAGCACGCCAAATTGCCTCCTTTTCACAGAGCTCATCAAATGATCTGAAATATCATCCACTCTCACAATGTATTCTCAAGGCCTTGGCTTGTACATACTCCCTTGGCAATTAGCGATATTTTTATTAGCTGATGTGGGCTGTTGGCCAAGAAAAGGAGGTAAAAGCTTTTGGTTCTTTCTTTGCATGTCAGTCATTGGAATGCAAACATATTATCAAAACAAACAAACAAACAAACAAACATTTTGCATAAAGCTGGAAATGCCAAATTAATACTGACCATGAAAGCTGACCACACAAAAACCATGAGAATTTTGTACTGAAAAGATACAGCTGCTTTCTCAACATCTTTAGATTTTCTCAGTAAACTTGGTGACAGAAGGATACACTTGTCAGTGGTTTCTTTATGTACAGTTACTAGAAAGATTTAAAGTAGATAAAAGACTTTTTATGTTGACCACTGTAAGACTAAATTCGAAAAGAACTGTTTACAAATGATGAACATGTTATTGCTAAAGAATATAAATTTTTACTTAAAGTTGAAACAGGAAAAGGGCAAGTGAAAGAATGTAGAATAAAATCAGCTAAAAATATTGATTATGATATACAAATGGAACAGTGGGATAATATTTATATTATTTATTTAGTTGTTTATAAATAACTTAAGTCAACACAATTTCCTCCTTCTATTTTCCTCACAACAACAACCCTGTGAGGTGGGTTGGGCTGACAGGGATTGGCTGGCCCAAGGTCACCCAATTTAATTTTGGGTTGAAAAGATTGATATTTATACTATGTTATAATCTGAAAGAAAATGTTTATAAAATGGCATATAGTTGTTATATGTCACTAGAAAACATTTCTAGAATGTATAAAGTTACTTCAAATTTATGTTGGAAATGTGGACATCAAGAGGAGATATTTTATCCAGAATGGTGGTCATACAAAAAAAATTAAACAATTTTGGACTCAATTACATATATCCAGAAGATTTTAAAGATGAACATATCATTGAAACTAAAGGCTTTTCTCTTTGGAGTAACAGATAAATAGTTGAAAAAAAGTCAGGAACTTTATTTTTACACATGAAAACTGCAGTAAAACTGTTATATGCACAAAGGGAGGGGAATATTAGACATTACCCACTAAGGAGGAATAGATTATGAAGATGATGAAACTTGCTGAGATGACTGAAATTGGCAACTTTGATCAGGAAAAATGTTTATTTCTTTATAAAATTTAGCTATTGCCCATCTCACTCTCAGAATGTCTCTGGCAGTTTACAGATATATATATATATATATATATATATATATATATATATATATATATATGTAGTCTTGGTGTATTCGGTCTTGTCCGTGTAAGATTGAGAATACCTTGGCAACGTTTCGACGAAATCTCATCCGTCATCTTCAGGCTGGTGTCTTCAGCTTCGTTCTCCTGGGAGAAGAGCTGAAGTAAACGGTGTGCGTTATCTATGCAGATCTTTCATCTCCCAGAAACTGTTGTGTCTTAGTTGTTTCCTGGGTTGAAATGTGTGATCGTGGCTGTTTTCATTTTCTCTAGAGTTGGATGTGCTGTTTTCCTTTTTGATTGGTGGCTGAGAGTTGATGTATGCAGATGGATGGCTTTTCCTGAGACCCTGTGTGGCTGAGGTGCTGGAGTGTGTCTCAGCCTTTTGTGTTGTAACGACCTGGGTAATGGGCTGTGTGATGACCTTCTGAGTTCTATTGTTGTGATGTCCTGGGTGTGGTGCTGTAATCTCCTGGGTCGTTGTCTGTGCTGCAACCTCCTGATGTTTTGTGTTGTGATCTCCTGAGTTCTGTGATGTAGTATCCTGGGTGGAAGGCTGTGATGTGGCATTCTGGGCCTTGGTTTGGCTCCGAGTTTGAGGTCTGGCTATGTGTTTATAGCGTGTGTCAGTTTGCTTAGTTTGGGGTTGGAGGGGGTGTAGCAGCTGGTGTTGCAGCCATGGTCTGGTTTCTGGATGGTGGTTGCCTTTCATCTGTGGCGTGGGCTTGGGTTTGAGTCTGGTGAAGGAGATTGGTGGTGGCATCATGTGTTATTTTGGGTCCGTGTTGGTTTTGTGGCTGGGACTCGTTGTTGATTAGGGCTAGTTTCCAGATGTCTGGTAGGCGGAAGTATCATCCCGTTTATTTATGTTATGGGGGTGTTTCTCTATTTCGATGGCTTCCCTAATTATTCTCTTTTGAAGTGTTCAGTATTGGAGATAAGTTTGGATCCCTCAAAATCAATTTCATGTCCTGTGGCTTTAAGGTGCTGGAAAAAGGAGGAAGTTTTTTCTTCTTTTCTGACTGGTTCTTTGTGTTCTGCGATGCGTGCATTTATTCTCCTGTTGGTTTGTCCAATGTATGTGGCTGGGCAAATTTTGCATGGTATTTTATAAACTCCTTGGTTTTCTAGCTGGATCTTGTCTTTGGGGTTTCTTAAGATGTTGGCTATTTTTGATCAGTGCCAAAGGCTGTCCTGATATTGTGTTTGTGGAGAATTTTGCTGATTTTATCTGTGGTGCTTTGATGTAAGGGGAGGCTGATGCCATTGTCCTGTTCTGTGTCTTGGTTTTTGGGAGTCTCCTTCGGATTAGGTTGGTGATTGTGCTTTTGGGAATCCATTGGACATTACACGTTAGTGAGGGTGTGTAATTCTGTTCTCAAGTGGTCTTTTGTCAGCTAGGGCTTGGTTCTGGAGATGAGGGTCTTGGCTACGGAGTTGATCTGCAGGTGGTGATGGGATTGTGCATTTAAGTATGCGGTTAGTGTGTGTCTTTTT
>CM019149.1:108805375-108817431 GCA_009733165.1 Naja naja
ATTTCAGGGTCATCTCTAAAAATGTAGCTATGTTGGGCATTTGTAAGAGTTCTAAACCCATAACCAGAAGTTCAATTAGTTAATGGCACAACTTTCTTTGAGCTCAGCTCAGCTCCTCCTTGATTTCATTAACACATCTATTTAACTCTGATGGCGACAGTATGAATATGGTTTGCCTCTGCCTTCTTCTGAATTGTTATTTTGACTTCTAGACCTTGGGTTCTCCTGAGTAAATCATATCCAGATACTAATCAAGTCTGATCTGGACCCTGTTTAGCTCTTCAAGATAGCCAAATTCAGTGCCTGCTTTTGAAGAACATGCTAGAAAGACAACAACAAAATTCAAATCACAGGGAGGAGGTGAAGAAGTGGAAAGGGTGGCCACCACCATGCAATTGATCCCCTACCCCGACACCCATTTTTAAAAAATGCTGGCTTCAATCAAATTTGTGGCTGCTTGTTTTGACCCTCCTGCAGATACCCTGATCACTTTATATGGCCATAAGGTCAAAGAGGAGATACTTTCCAGGCTCCCTATGACTGCTTCTGTACAAGCTGGTCCATGAATTCATTTATCTCCAGTGAATGTGTTGGACATAGGACAGTTCCATGTTCTTCCTTAAGCAAACTCAACTTTATCGTCCATAAATTGCAGTGGTTTTCACATGCAAAAAAGGGAGCAACTTTGAATATCACTAGAAAAACAACAACAATAAAAGCAGTGCAGATTGGACAGTACTACAGACATTGCTAGCAGTGGAGAGATCCTAAATTTCAGAACTTCTTCAGAGACTGTTTCCTATAGTAGAACGGAACTATGGAGTTTTATATGAAAACTCCCTGAAAGGAGCAAGAGAGAGAGAAAATGCAATCAGGTTGGAATTTTACAGAATCAGATTTTCTCAGGTACATTCTAACTGCAATACTTATCACATTGTTAGGAAGGGAAGGGAGGGAGGGAGGTGTAAAATGGAAACCGTTCTTTATTTTCTCCCAATTATACTGCTGGCAAACATACTAAGGCTTGCTCGGGAGACTGGCGAAGAGGCACCATTAGTTAAAAAGATGGGGGCAGACTAGCATTTGCTAAAACAACAAATTCTACCCACCTAACTTTCATGGGAGCAATGCTAAGTGTGTTTAAAATGAAAGACTGTAATAAGCAGCACTGGTGAGAAACACATTTTGCTGGGCTTTTATTAACAACCTGAATCTGCTTCCAGTGACCCTATACCAGCCGTGGGCAAACTATGGCCCGGGCTGGATCCGCCCATGGCTGTTCTATCTTATGCCCACGGCCGAGAAGCGGAGGGTTCTCTTGCTCTCCCAGAAGGCTACGTGAAGTAATCTAACTTTGAATTTATATTAGTTCACACAAACACTCCATCCATGCTTTTGTTCCAGCCCTCCGGTCCAGTTTAAGAACCCATTGTGGCCCTCGAGTCAAAAGTTTGCCCACCCCTGCCCTATACCCTCAATTGCACAGGATTTCAATTCCCACAATTCTTAGTACTAGACAGGGATAGTATATACTGTATTGAAATCCAGCACCTGCATAGAGTACCATTTTCAAGAACGGATCAGCTACATTGAAATGGCTCCTAATGGCAGACTGGAACACTGGAAATACAGATTTTGCCCTAGTCCCATTTTGTTAATTTTTGTTTGTTGTAAGTTATATTTAAATCTCCCTGTTCTGTCAGATGCACAAGGCAATTTACATGGTCACTTTATCCCTATATTAACTTCCTCTTGGAAGTTGATAGGCCAAGAGCATGTTTAAAGGTGACCAGTAAGTTTCTATAGTTGAGATTGGACTTGAAACATAATCTTCTTGGTTCTGTTCCAATGCCTAAACCGCTAAACTGCTAAACCACATTGGCTTTCCTTTTAATTGGAACTGTATCAAGAATACCTGAGGATTGGCCTCACCTGTCTCAGAACCTCAAGAAAGCATCCTTGAAAATAATTGAGAAGTGCTTCAGATCTCACCTGAGAACAGCATGTCTCTGCTGTTCATTAAAGCAGATTTTCCATATTGAACAAATTGTCTCCTCAAAGCAGCTAAAGGTGTCCCCTATACCCTGCCCCAGGCTAATGTGGAAACCTAAACAGGCAGGCTACTTTAATAAAGAGTAGAGAAGTGCTATATATGCACAAATTCTGAAGTGCTTCTAAATCATTTTCAAAACATGCTCATCTCTAATATTTATCGTGAGTGAAGAAGGAAGTTGTCCCTGGTCTCTGGACAACTAAAGCACTGTCAGGGTTTAGGAGACTGTAGGTCAGGAAGCTACACAATAGACTAACCCTCCACTGTTTCTGAGCCTAAACCTGCACTCAACTCAACTGAGGTCTCAGGAACATATGCATCTAGTACAGGGCTGTGAAACTCGCTGCCTGTGGCTGGATGCGTCCATACACTGACCACGCCATGCCCGGTTTAGCAGGGGAAAAAGACATGATCCATCATGTGAAACTGCCGTGACAATGTGAGTTTGACATCCCTGCATTAGACTAACCCTCCACCAGGTAAAAAATAATAATATGTCCCAGCCTAAAGCTGAACTAAACTCAACTGAAGTCTTAGGAACATATGCATCTAGCAGAAGTCATGATGTTGCCATCTGCATTATGACATTCTTACAGACATGATGCTAAATTGGGTTCGTTGCATCCTGACACAAAGGATATATAGTATATAATTCAAATAATCTGCAGAAGAAGGAAGCCATGATAGCTAATATCACTTGCCCCTGGGCTCCTCCTTAACACACAATGTGGTTTCATTGGCAAGAGGGTCAAGCAAAGTCAAGATGGTAGTTGCAACAACTTCGGTTGAGGCTGCCATCTTGCTTTTAACCTCCCTCCTCCTCCTCCCATGGATTTCCCTAACAGTCACAGCTTCCATGGTTCAGTTGCCTGGCCATAGAGCAGGCAAGTAATGTAATTTGTCATGACAAACCTTGGTAGCCATCTATAGTGCCAGGTCTCTATTGTCATAGTTATAACTGGTAAGTCCCAGCAAGTATAGCCATCAAGCTAGAGTTTAATTAGAAACTCTATTTTATTTTATGAAACTGTTTGTTTCATAACTTTACTATTTATTATTTCTTCTATTTTATTTTATGAAATAAAATAGAGGAAATAATAGAAGCAATAGTTGTCTCTTCATGCTGAACAGAGGCTCATTTAAAGTGGCAGCTGATTAACCTGGATATTTTTCCTGATAGTGGAAAGGAGGCATTAAAACTTCATTCAGTCTTTTGGATTGGGGTTAGAGTATGATTTTTATGCATTCAGATTCTTCCAGTTTAAGTAAGTAAAATTGCCTATTCTATTGATGGATTAATTGTTTTTAAATAAATTGTAGGAAAATAGATAAAATGAAGGATTGATAATTCCAAGTTAGTTTTGTAACTTCTTGCAAAACTCCTATGTTATCCAGTCCATAGAGGATACAGGAAAAAATGTATTAGCTATGCCCTAATGTTGAGAAGTAATGTGTACCATGCAATCATTTTATTTTTCATTTTTGTGGGTTGGTCAAGTTTCTTTCTTCCAACAACCATTTTCACAAATGGAAGATTGCACATCACTACCTGATTTAGGTGCTGACATTGGGTTGGAGATGGATTGGGAGGAGAGACCAGGTTGTAGTAACCAAACAGGTTCTACCATTACTACAAGTCCAAGTAAGGAAATGTCAGCAGACACATTTCCTTTCTCACAAGGTGAGAACCTTAAAACATCTGAACCACGTAGGTCTCAACGTACACGTAAGAGCCCCACCTATTTAAAAGAATACATTAGATAGGTTGGGGTTTGTGTTATGTATGTAGGTTTGAATGTTATTGGTTTATTTGAACTGTTCTTGTAAAATGTCAAATGGTATTGGTTTAAATAGTGCGGGAAGAAACCCTGCACTCCCATTGGCTGGCAGCTACGGCTGCAGGCTATAAGAGGCAGCCGTAGCCAAGCCAGGACGGGTCTATTCGAGCTGTAGTCACTTAATAAACTCTTGCTGGAACTCCTCGCGTCTGACTCTTCATGCAAACTTAACACTGGCACGAGGATGGGATTTCCCTGAAGAAGAAGACGACGCCGAACAACAACAGAGGCGAGATGGCTGCTGAACACCCCCAGCACCGTTCGATCCGGCGACGGAAGACTGGGAATCGTATGCGGATCGCTTCCACATGTATCTGGAAGGGAACGATCTGCCGGCATCCCGAGAGACGGAAGAGGGCGGTCTTTCTCACGCACTGCGGTCCGGCAGTCTTCAAAATGGCGAAGGCGTTGGCGGGAGCAGCAGAGCTGAAGGTAATGGAATGGCCCGATTTAGAGAAACTTTTAAGAGCCCATTACCCCACAAGTATCGTGCCTCATTAAGAGACACAATTTTACCGTTGGGATCAAGGGGATAGCGAGAATGTTAATGACTTTGTGGCAAGTTTAAGGGACATTGGGGGTGCTTGTGACTTTACCAACTTAGAAGAGGCCATGTTTTTAGGCCATTGTTTTAGGCCTAAAAGATAAGGTCTTACAAAGCAAACTATTAATGAAACCTAAGATCACGTTTAAAGAGGCCATTGAAGAAGCTGTCTCAGCGGAAGCCACCAAGTCCTCAGCAGCGGCCATGAAAAAGATTAACAAGGCCTCAAGCCAGGCCTCAAGCCATTCTGATGGGGAAAAATCCACAACTGCCCATTGCGAACAAATAGACTCTGATTCTGATGGCAGTGAGGCAGAGGAGGGATTTTAGACTCAGAATGGAGAAGAAGAGAAAAGACTCTGGGAAAAGCAGGCAAGGATTCTATTGCAGAGGCTGGGGGCCACCCCGCACTGAATGCAAGTTCTTTGACTCCATTTGTCTACGTTGTGAGAAACGGGGTCACATAGCCAGAGTCTGCAAATCATCCAGAACCCACCATTAGGAAAAATTTCCTGATAAAGACTTTAAGCCCAACAATTTCCTTGAAAGATGGGGCGAAATTTAGAAGCAAATGGCAAGAATGAAACTCACCAAACAATCACTATTGGTCATTCTTCAACCTTAAAAAGCAGAAAAGTACGTGAAGGTGTTTATTGAAGGAAGGCCTTGCCAAATGGAAGTGGACTCAGGCTCTTATTTATCTATGGTGTCATGGGACACTATCCACAGACTCTTTCCCAAAATTCAGAAGAAGCATTTCCAGAAGCAAGCACTGACTCTCAAAGACTACCAAGGAACAAGATTCCAGTAGTTGGAGCGAGAGATTTCAACGTGCAGTTTAAAAGGCCACACCAACGTTTGCCACTGACCATCGTGGACAAGGATCGCCCAAGTTTGCTGGGACTTGAGTGGTTCAAGCCACTAGGCATCGAGGTGACTGGCATCCATCACGTGAGCAGCTCTGACTGGGAAGAGTCCTTGAAGTCTGAGTTTCCAGAGGTCTTCAGCGAAGGACTGGGCAAGTATATGGGGACCCCTATTGCTTTCAGCCTAGACCCCAAGGTGCCCCCAATTTTTTAAAGCCCAGGAGGGTCCCATTTGCTTTAAAGGAAAAATTGATGCACAATTAGATAAACTCATTGCTCAAGGGGTTTTAGAGCCTACTGACCACTCCAGATGGGAAACACCCATAGTCACACCAGTCAAGGCTGATGGGTCAGTGAGAATCTGTGGTGACTACAAGGGGACACTTAACCATGCGCTGCAGCAGAGCGCATACCCAGTACCAGTTGTGCATCATCTACTCCATTCCCTTGGCAGGGGTACAGTATTTGCCAAACTGGACTTGGCTCAGGCATATCAACAATTAACAGTTGATGATGCCACTGCAGAGGCACAAAACAATTGTGACTCATAGAGGTGCCTTCAAATGTAAAAGACTACAATTTGGAGTAGCGTGGCACCTGGCATTTTTCAAAGCCTTATGGAAAGAATGTTGCAAGGTCTGCCAGGAGTAGTGCCTTATTTTGATGATGTGTTAATCTCTGCTGAAAATGACACTCAGCTTCAGAGAGACTCAGAAGTTCTTACCAGATTCAGAAAAGCAGGTTTAAAAGTCAAGGAAGACAAATGTACACTCAAAACAGACAGAGTTGTGTTCCTGGGGTATATGATTGACAACATGGCATCCACCCTACTGATGCCAAGGTTAAAGCAATCAAGGAAGCCCTAAACCTAGATGCAAGACAGAATTGCAAGCCTTCCTTGGACTTATTAACTTTTACCACATGTTTCTACCTCACAAAGCATCTATTGCTGAGCCTTTACATCGCCTACTTGATAAGAAGGCTGTTTGGATCTGGGGGCGGAAGGAACAGTCAGCATTTAACAGTATTAAGAGACTAATCACGTCTGATGCTGTGTTGATACAGTTCTCTGAGAATTTGCCTGTTGTTTTGACTTGTGATGCATCCCCTTTTGGAGTGGGGGGGGGTTTGAGTCACAGGCTTCCCAGTGGAAGGAAGCCCAATTGCATTTTTACTCTCGCACTTGTCCAAAGCAGAAGGAATAACCAACTGACAAGGAGCATTTGGCAGTTGTGCAGCTGTTAAGAAATTTCATGAATATCTGTATGCAGGTCATTCACCATTGTTTACAGATCACAAACTTATTAGGCATTGTGGCAGGAGAAACCTACACCTAATATCCTGTCACCAAGAATGCTGAGATGGACTGAATTCTTGCAGCATATTCATACAAAATGATTCACAGGCCTGGCAAGGACATTGGACATGCTGATGCCTGAGTCGTTGCCAAACTACTTGCCACAAGGAGGACTTTGAAATGAAACCAACCTTTTTCTGGAGTAACGTTGATAAGCTTCAGTCCATGCGCTGAGATTTATTTTATTTATTTATTAATTCGACTTATATGCCGCCCCCTCTCCAAAAGGACTCGGGGCGGCTTACAAAATAAAAACACACAACAATAAATTAGTTAAACCAGATTAAACAATCAAGCCGAATTAACACTAAAATTGCAGAGATAAAACTCTAAAAAGACCACCCCACCCCAGGGTCACAGCCCGGATTGGTTAAACAACCAGGTCTTCAGGTCGCGACGGAAAGTGCGGAGGTCAGGGGCCAGGCGAAGCTCCAGGGGAAGTTGATTCCAGGTCAGGGGCCGCAACAGAGTAGGCCCGTCGTCGGGGGACCGCCAGCGGCACTGTCCGGCTGACGGGACCCAAGGAGCCCCTGTCTGTGGGATCGTACAGGGCGGTTGGTGTTCGATGTCGGCAGCAGTCGCTCCCTTAAATAATAGGGACCCATGTCGTGAAGGACTTTGTATGTTAAAGATAGAACCTTGAACCTCACCCGGAGCGCAACCGGCAACCAATGCAAGCCACGCAGGAGGGGGGGGCAACATGGGAGAACCGGGGAACTCCCATCACCACCGCGCCGCTGCATTCTGCACCAGTTGCAATCTCCGGATGGTGTGCAAGGGCAGTCCTAAATAGAGAGCGTTGCAGTAGTCGAGTCGCGAGGTAACAAGGGCATGAGTGACCGTACGCAGGGCATCGCGGTCCAGAACGGCGAAGCTGGCGAACCAGCCGGATCTGGGCAAAAGCCCCCCTGGTGACGGCTCCCACCTGCTCCTCCAACCGGAGCCGTGCATCCAGGAGGACCCCCAGATTCCTAGCCCTATCCACAGGGGGCAGCACCACTCCCCCTATGGTCAACGATGGACATTCCAAACTGGACCGCGATGCCGGTATGTACAGCCACTCAGTCTTGGCCGGGTTGAGTCGAAGCATATTTCCGTCCATCCAGATCCGTACCGCATCCAGACAGCGAGTCATCACGGAGAGGGCATCACTGATCTGGCCAGGGGTGGAGATATATAACTGTGTATCATCAGCATATTGATGATACCTCACCCCAAAACCACGAATGATCTCACCCAGCGGTTTCATGTAGATATTAAATAAAGGGGAGAGGACCGACCCTGAGGGACCCCACAAGTGAGTGCCCTGGGGCGATCTCTGCCCCCTGCTAACACCGATTGCGCACCGCCCTTGGTAGGAGAGAGCCACGAAAAACAGTGCCCCACCCCAACCCTTGGCGTATAAAGGATACCATGGTGATGGTATGCGAAAGCAGCTGAGAGGTCTAACAGGACCAGGACAGAGGAAGAACCCTGTCCGCTCCTCAGAGATCATCCATCAGTGCGACCAATGCCGTCTCCGTGCTGAAACCAGGCGGAAGCCCGATTGTACGGATCTAGAGTCCGTTTCATCCAGGAAGCGAGGAAATTGTCTGGCCACCACACTCTCAACAACCTTAGCCAAAAGCGAAGGTTGGAGACTGGACGAAAGTTATCTAACACAGTCGGATCCAGGGCAGGCTTCTTCAGGAGGGGCCTCACCGCCTCTTTCAGGGCGGAGGGAAAACACCCTCCCTTAGCGGCGTTGACCACTGCCGGATCAACGCGGGTGACCTCCCTGGCGGCATAAGACAGCCAGGAAGGGCACGGGTCCAACAAACATGTGGTGGAACTCAGGCGCGCATAATCCGTCCACTTCATCCCGGAAACAGGATCGAACTCATCCCAGAACACACTTGCCAGACTACCTGTATCCCGCTCCTCAGACCACTGCAAATCAGTGGACAACCCATAGTGAGTGATCTTATCCGACAGATATTGTCCAAATTCCTCAGCCCTTCCCATAGCGGATCGCCCCCTCCCAGGACAAAGGAAGCGTAACCCAGAACAGGCTGGCTGAGGTTATCTGCGGGCGCTATGAGGCGGAGAGATAAGACCTTCTCGCCATCCTCATAGCTCCCAGGTAAGTCCTAATATGGGCTCTTAACTGGGTTGGTGAATGAGGCGGGTGGCCCTCCACCTGCTCTCTAAGCCCCTCCGGCGGCGCTTCATCTCCCGGCTCCTCTGTATACCAGGGAGCCATCCGAGATCAGCGGCGTGTGAGGGCGCATGGGAACAACCCTGTCAAGGGCCTCAGCGGCCGCTGCCAAGCTGGTCAGATCCTCAACAGAGCTGTGAGTAAGGGAAGAGGAAAAGGCCCCAGTTCGCCTGGAACAGCTCAGGGTCCATAAAGCCTGGGGGAACCATCAAGAGGCTCCTTGTCCCAGCAGTGGGGGTGGCCTTTTGGAAAACCAGCCGCAGGAGATAGTGATCAGACCATGGAGCGGGCAGAGCAGTATAAACAGGATGCCCTCTGTCACTCGCCACCACTCAGAGACAAAACTAGGTCTAGAGTGTTCCCCCCTGGAGTGGGGCCATGAATTAGTGGGTCAGGCCCATGGCTTCCATAGAAGACATGAATTCCCGAGCCAATCCCGGCCATCCCAGGGGCGGCAGGTTAAAGTCCCCAGGACTATAAGGCCTGGGAGCTCCACCGCCACCCGAGAGGGGCGTCAAGAAGTCCCGGTAAGGCAGCTGTCACACAGCTGGGAGAAAGGTATGTGAGCAGCAAGCCCACCTGACCGTTAGGCCCCCACTTCAGGAGAAGGGTCTCACTCCCGCCTATCTCTGGGATAGTGACCTCCCTTGGAAGCAAGGTCTCCCTAATAACCACAGCCACCCCACCACCCCTTCCCTGGGCCGTGGCGGTGCACAACCAACCTGGAGGGCATAATTCAACCAGAGGGACACCACCCTCCGGGCCCAACCAGGTCTCGGTGATACAAGCCAGGTCCTTCATCTGACTCCTGCCAGTCAGAGTCCAAGCCGGCCCGAATCTGAGCTATCTTTTCCAGCAGATGCTGACTAAACTCCTTGGCCCTTCCCTGAAAAGGGTCCTCCCTCATCTCCTGATGAAGGAGGGAGCGGGTGACCCTAAACAAGGCAGCTGGGTGATCATCTGCAGATGCAATGAGAGCAGAGAAGTAGGCACCTTGGCGCCCCCCATCGCCACCAGATAAGTCATAGTATAGGCTCTTAGCTGGGCACGGTCATATTCGGACCAACTGGATTTCCAACTGCTCTCCAGGCCCTCCTTCATCTACCAGAGCTCCCCAGAAAACCAGAGCTAACCGGGATCTGCGATGGGTTAGGGACAGGGGACAACATGGTTGAGAGCCTCGAGGCCACCAGCTGCCAGGTGTCCACCAAGGTCTCGGCTGAGCTGTGGGTAAGGTGGTGGGCAACCCAAGCACCGTCTGAAACCCTCAGGGTCCATCAGGTGCCTGGGGCAGAACCATCTAGTCAGTTCCACCTCCCAGTGACATGGGGTGGCCTGCTGGAAGACTAGCCAGGAGATAATGATCGGTCCATGACAGGGCTGAATAGTTGGTGAGCCCACCAAGATCATTACACCACTGTCCAGAGATGAAAGTCAGGTCAAGTGTGTTCCCCCTCCATGAGTTGGGCCCTGAATTATTTGAGTCAGGTCCATGGCTGCCATGGAATCCATGAACTCCTGACCCAAACTTGACATCCTCCCCAGAGAGGGCAGGTTGAAATCCCCAACACTAAAAGTTTGGGGAACTCCTGCCACTCCCAGAGAATGTCAAGCAGCTCGGGCAGGGCCGTTGCCACAGAGCTGGGAGAGAAGGTACGTGAGCAACAGACCCAACTGACCACCAGGGCCCAACCTCAGGAGGAGGGACTCACACCTGCCAATCTGCGGGACAGTGACCTCCCTTGGACACAAGGTCTCTAATAACTACAGCCACCCCACGCCCCTCCTCTGGGCTCGAGGTTGGTGAAGTACCTGGGGGACATAACTCACACAGAGGGACCCCTCCTTCCAGCCCCAGCCAGGTCTCCGTGATGCAAGCCAGGTCCGTGGCTTCCTCCTCAATCAATTCATAGAGGAGGGCCAAGGGTCTTCAAACTTGACAAGTTTAAAACTTGTGGACTTCATCTCCCATAATTTCTAAGCTAATATGACTTGGAGGAGGAATTCTGGAAGTTGAAGTCCATAAGTTTTAAAGCTGCCAAGTTTGAAGACCCCTATACTAGGCAATGGAATCTGGTAGGATCTAGGAAGAGAGTTTTTTCTATCACAGAGAATACCATTTTCCCAGACTAGCCCCAATCCTGTTATCTCTTTTGTAAGGTACTGAAGATTTAGGTTTGCTCTTGAGCCTGGTGCCTTGAAGACATGGGAGATCCTGTTTCATGGTTATATCAATTGTTGCTATTGGTTGGGAGTCCCCGAGCTGCTATTTATATTATTTATAATTTTCTTAAGTTATTTTTATTCTGTTTTGAATAGTGTTAGCTACCCAGAATCATGCATTTGAGATGAGCAGTCATATAAATTGAATAAACAAATAAACTGGGAAATGGGCAGAATAAGTACATCACTAAACATTATATACCAGGGGTCCCCAACCCCCAGTCTCTGGACTGGCACTGGTCCATGACATATCAGTAACCAGGCGGTGCAAACAAGTGAAGCCCCATCCTTGGGATGCAGGCAATGTGCAAAACCCCCTCCAGAGCATGGAAAAACCTCTCTCCATGGAACTGGTGCCCAAAAAGGTTGGGGGCCATTGCTATATACAAATGAACCTCCATTTCTTTGTCACAGTTGAGAAATGATATCAGGTCTTCAGTGATAATGGTACTATGAAGTTCATTCCTTCTGTGTTTTACCAAATAATTCTTTTGTACTGGGGAAAAGCTCTAGCTGGAAATTCACTCAACTAGATTATGTTCCTTCTCTGTTTCCTCTATCTTTCAAGTTTTGTTGGCTAAACCCAACCAAGAACCATACCTGTCTAAAATAGAATTTTAGCTTTCTACAATTGGATGTCTTTAGATTTTTGAAATTTGTCTCCTTAATCCCTCAGCATAGTCAACAAACATCCAGGCAAACACAGTTATCAGCATATAGTCCAACACATTGAGATAGCTGCAAGTACTGAAGGTTGAATTATGCCAATCTCAAGAGTAAGGCAGAGCCACCCTTCCCTTTGCTTTTCTACTGACCTCCTAAATATGCTTTGGATCCCAAAGCCTCTGAAATAAAATTGGAATGCATGTAGGGAGTTGAATGGGAGAAGGAAATTAATCTGGCAGTTGTGTTCATTTTGCTGGTAGAAGAGCACTGTTGGATCCAAGCCAAATAAATGAATGAGTCAGCCAGAAATTG
>CM019149.1:108818431-108851351 GCA_009733165.1 Naja naja
ATCTTTAAGATTTGTGAAATGATGCACCTCTAAGGAATTATGTCCTGGTTTACTAACAAAAAGCTTATAACTAATGAGTGGAGTTTCAGAGGTAGGACTGCTAGATTACAAAACCATCTAGAAATTGCAAACCTAGCTCTACATATTAGCAAATAAGGACTACCATTTGTAAGGATGTTGCTGATTTTCCTAAATAGGTCAGAATGGCCAATGGGAATGCTGGAAGTTGAAATGCAGCAAAATTTGACGGCTACATACAGTATTCTTTAATCTAAGTTAGAGGATTTCAGCCAGTGAGAGCCAAGTCAACCAGCAAAGTCTGAGCGTACAACTTTTTGACATGAATAGACAGGGCAGAGTTAGAGCATATTTTTGAGGTAGGGGGAACGGTTTAAAATTAAGATGGTAATTTTAGAGTTCATGCCATGGGTTTTGTACTTTTGTCTTCTGCAAAAGGGCTAGAAACCATACTGTCAGTTTCTATTTATCAGACAGAGAGCTTCAAATAAGGTTTAGGGACTGCACGAAGCCCAAGTCCACTGCTGCAGGAAGGAGTGGAGAATTGTCTATGGAGATTCTCCATCATCCAGGTCATGGTTGTCCCAAAGGTCTTTTTCAAGAGGCAGCTGTTTTTCTGGTTTATCTTTGAAGACGTTTCACTTCCCCTGTAAGAAGCTTCTTCAGAAAAACCGGAAAATCCAGTTTCCTCTTGAAAAAGCACCTTTGGAAGGAGTGGAAAGATTTTTCTTAGTGCAGAAATGGCCATTTGACTGAAATTTATTTATTTATTTATTTAACAAATAAATTTATAGAGCTACCCAACTCACACATAGGTGACACTGAACATGAAAAAAAAACCCTGAAAAAAACCCCAACTATTGGAATCCTCCCTCTCATCATCTAGATTCCAGAATGTTAATGTGCAATGACTACATCTTGGGGGCCCTTGATCAAAAGACTGAAAACACTGAAGGAGCAGTTGGTCTTATACTTTGTAGGTTGAGAACATTGTCCTTCAGTGAACTACTGTAAGTGAAGAAAAGAAACAAGTAGTACATAGTCAGTCCAGAATTACCAGATCCATGTCTATCCTCTGTCTGTCAGGCAAAGTCTTAAAATCAAATATTATCCAACATTTTCAGTATCTAGAAGCTTTTCTTTTCCTGAGCAGCCTCTTTTCTAGTTGGTCCAAATGGCAAATTAATCAGCTTGGGTTTGTGATCTTAATTAGTTGATTAGTGTCCTTTTGGGGGGCTTCCCCTGTTGCCTGAAATTGACAAGTTAATCAATTACATACTGAAATCTTTTCTCTTCTGGCTGGCTCCAGCATATTCCTGCCATTGAAAAAGCAGTATTTCTGATGCTGGAAAAAGTAATTTCATGTACAGGTAGTCCTCAGTCTACAACTGTAACTGGGACTGGATTTATTATCATTAAGTTGAGGCACATATGTGACGCAGACTGAATTTTATGACATTTTTGCAGTGGTTAAGTAAATCAGTGTGGTCATTAAGTGAATGCCACAGTCATAAGAGTGACCATACGGGTGTTTTTTGCCAGAAGGCAAAAAATGGCCCAAATTCATTCTCACGACCATAGGATGCTGCAATCAGTCATAAAGGCAAACCTTTCAGGTGCAGAGCACCTGAATTGCAATCACATCACCCTGGGTGGGTGGCACAGCATTTTACAACTGCCAGAAGTGCTTTCCATACTCTAAAGTACCCATATTAGGCCTGTTGTAATTCTGAATGGTTGTTAAGTCTGGTCATAAGTTGAGGACTACCTGCAGGCCTTAGTACTTTTTGTTATACAGTTTTTCACTGTAATTTTTGTCATGGATGCCAAGAAAGTTAAATAGTTAGTGTAACCTTGTTTCCAATTTTCCCCCATTCACCCTCCCTTTTGATTGTCCATCAGAAGCACTGGTTGCCTTTTCCAAAAATCTTCAGGGAATCTTTTGTGCTTCTTTTACTTCTTAATCATATTTTTTTCCCTTAGTTTGACCAAGCCATCTGGTATCTCTATCATAAGAAGTAGGCCATAAGCCAGCAGGCCAGAACTTACCCAATTCGTGGCGCCTGCTTAAAGTGTCTGAAAGTATTACTCTTCAGCCTGGCCTGAAGCAAAGTATTAATCTTCCCTCTCATAAAATTTTAGAGACTCAATCCCACCCACTACCCCAGCTTACACACTCACAGAGAGAGAGAGACAGAGACAGAGAGACAGAGACAGAAAGAGGGAGGGACGGAGGGAGAGAGAGAGAGAGAGAGAGAGAATTCAGTATACTAGCTCTGCTTATAATAAGAGTAGTACAAATTCAAGGGATTTATGTCTCATTTTGAATATGGTTTAATTTTTGCACAGCTACAATAGTGGCATGAAATAAGGACATGTAAATGTGAAATCGGGAGAAAACTGTAGCCATAATCTTAAACTGTGAAAATTTGTGAGGGCAAATCTACCTTAGAACTGTGTGATTTTGCAGCCCAGGGACCTTAGATTTGGACTGTATGGAATTCATGGAAAGTCCTGTTTTGATCCATTAATGCAAAAAACATCACTTTCATATTTTATTTGAGGAATTTGCCAGTTGAAGTTTGTTCAGGTTTCTGCTTTTTATACTGAAATTTATTTGCCCAAATTCCACCTCAGTTCCTATTTAAAAGAAAGAAAGAAAGAAAGAAAGAAAGAAAGAAAGAAAGAAAGAAAGAAAGAAAGAAAGAAAGAAGGAAAAAGGAATGAAGCCATTTTCCTATTGCTTAGCACTAGTTTTTTTCCATTTAGGGAAAATTCTGCAAATTGTTCATTGATGATGAAAAGCATCTTGCTTTTTCTCAATGCTTTATTCTCTTAGTAATATTGTTCCAACTCCCAAAAAGATATAATAGATTTCAATTCTTTTAAATTCCCTCAGTACCGTAATTGATGAGATTACTTGCAATAGACTGAAGATCACATTGGTTTTTTTTATTACCTCAGCAACTGTCTTCAGCCCATTTACAGGACTTTACAGAAAGATTTACTGAAATGCTCTTACAGCTTAGGACTCAAATACTCCATGTCCATAACTGCTCCATTTCACCAGATCCATAAGTGTAAAGCTAAACTGATCACATTGTCTGTCAATATAAATTATCATAGGATAAAGTTGCAAATATTTGTTTCTGTACTTTGCTAAAACAAATGTCAAATCCTGGGTTTTTCCTTCAGCGACAAAAAATCAAATGTAAAGTCGAGATAATAAAAATGAGAATGCTGGAAATTAAGCAAAGCATCATGCTTCAGAAATTAGGAATTGATAATATTCTTTAGTACTGGTAGACTTATTTAATGACTGCTTCCTTTAGCTCAGTAACAGCAGTATTGAAAAAGTAACTTTACAACCAGGCTTCATATTTATTACCTTTGCAAGTCTGCAAAGCAAAGCTGAAGTAAGATCATAATTGCGGTTTTACTTAGTGACCAACTGGGGGGGTTGCTAAACAAGGAATACTATATATGAATCTCTCTCACTTTCTCTCTTTCTCTTTCTCTCTCATTATATCATTTATGTCGCATGTGCTGGCTTTGTTTACATTGATTTTATTATACGCATTGCTCAGATCCCATTGGGGAGCTCCTCTTAATTGCAGACATAATATTACGTCCAAAACCAGAAGCATCTCATACTTACCTAATTTTTGTAAAGTCCAATTTATGTGTTTTTTCCTCTTACACTTTTAAAATGAGGAAAATGTCACAATCAGATGTACAGTATCCAGTGTATGGTTCATTCTGGACACAACCTGCAGGGTGAAATTGGTAATTCAGCATTGCCCTGGGTGACATGCTACCCAGAGTTTTCAATTCATGACCAGTTATTAGAGTTGTGAGTGGTTTATCTACCTAATTAATGTTTCCTCATTGTTCTACTATGTAGATCCCTAGAGTCATATTCCTTACCTCATATGCCATAAAATTGATTATGGGGCACGCAAGAGATCTTAATTAATCTCTCAGCAACATTACAAAATAAGGCAAGCACTTAATCATGAGAAAGATCAAGTGATGTTATTGACTCCTTCATATTTTCTAACTTGGAAATTTGCAGGTAAACTTGGAAATTTGCAGGTACAATTGTGCAATTATGATATATTTATCAGCTGGTTAACAATAGTATAGAATCATTCAGTAGTAAGCCCATTGTTATCATTTTGTATAACAGATACTGTCTATAGGCAGCAAATAGTAGCAGCCACCATTCAATAAAAAGCTATTGGACATTGGTATGGAACATTGATTGTTTCTGATGTATCCTTTTTCTCCTCTCCACTTAGTAAATTCAGTGAATTTATGGTTTCTTATTTATCTGTCATTTAGAAACAATCTACATAGCTACTAGGGACCAAACACAGAGTAGAAGAACAAATGTTTTAGACAGATTTCAAGTTGATGGTCTCCAGACCAAGTGGTGATAGCTATATGGAATACACTGGGTTTTCCTAATCTAGCACTCTCCTGAGGTCTTACATATATGCGCAGTCTTATAATTAACAACTAATACGACCAAAGAAATTATAGGGATTGTGATATTAATTAGTTTGAAGGTTGCCTGTTGGGGACGCCTGCTATACAACATTGCACAATTGTTTTGTGTTCAGTATTTTGTGAAATACTTTAACCCATAAACTCAAAAACACTGTTGCCTTTGGGCTTCCTTATCACCATTATAATTTCTGGGTGAGGAAAACATGGCTGTATGTCAAGTACCTTTCGGCAGTGTTGAGTATGACTATTTCCCTACTATTTTTAAACTTTCCTTGAAAATAATAGTGCATTAGCTTCATTTAAAATGCATATTGATCAGTGATTTTTTTAATACTGCTATTAATAGTTAGGATTGTCTCTGTACTGAAACATACTATGACACAGCAGATGGTTTGTCTTAGTTGGTTGAAGGTCTCAGGAACTAAGTGAATTTCTAAAAGGGTCAAACTTGCAGTGAGGGGTTATATGCTAAAGCATCCAGCTACAGCTAGTTGGTAATCCAACAGTCTATGGCAAAGGTTAGGTAGATTCAAAATTTCCAAGATTCTGCTTATAATTAGAAGATAAGCAGCTTCACTTAACAAGTCTCTGGAAATTCTCAATCATCCAGGTCATGGTTATCCCAAAGGTGATTTTCCAAAAGGCAACAGGACTCTCTTGTCTTTTTCCTTGAAAATGTTTCACTTCTTATCCAAGAAGCTTCTTCAGTTCTGAAGAAGCTTTTTGGATGAGAAGTGAAATGTTTTCAAGGAAACAACCAAGAAAGTCCAGTTCCTTTATGTAAAAGTACCTTTGGGACTTAACATGTTCCAAGGCACAAGTGAGTTCAATTCTACATAACATATGGTTGATTGCAAATTCATCTTTTAAAGAATTGTTATTATCAGCCAAATTTGACCATGCCTTCAATATGTTGCATTCCTTTGACAGACCTGGTATTTATCCAAATAAAAGAAGACAAGTAAAAATAAACTCTCCATAAATGGTAAGAAGGTTCTTTTGCTTGGATTGTATTGGCTGGTCTGGACCACATATTCATGCTCAGATCCATTATTGGTTCTTTCCTTGATGGGCATTTACCTCTTATAGCACCACAATCCACAGGTGGTTGATTAAAGCAGCTTTTGATGGTTCTCTTTATCAAACTAATCAGAACAAAATAATGAAATGCATACCAGGCTCTCTGCTTGAAACCATTTCACTTATTCAAAAATGCCAACTAATGCGCTACAACTTAATTATAGATTATTTACACATATCAAATAAGACAATGTGATAAATAATATTAGTCCAAAATGTCAGCGTGAACCCTGCACTTACAGTAATTTTAAACTGCAGGTACAATTTCCTGCCTGGGGAACTAGATTGTTTAGCAATAAATTTTGCTGTTTATGATTTCTTTCACTTATCTCATACACAGAACATTCTTTAATTTTGTGTGAGACAATATGTCTGTTTACTTCAAAAATGTCAGCATTCCTGTTAACCAGCATTCCTGGTTTCTTAAGGGAATCAGTTTGACCAAGATAGTACACAGAGGGTAGAAAAGATGAGTCATGGATCCTTCTGCTGGAAAACATACTGAAAATTATTTATACAATGCATATAGTGTATTATACTGTTATAAAATCACGCATGTCTCAGAGTTGGGCTCTAGGCAGGTCTGGATAAAGTGTATCAGGCTCAGTCTTATGGTATGAGTCAGTTACTCCTGAGGACATGACAGGCTTACTTCAGCCCCCTGTTCATTGGATCCAGTTCCTTCTTAGGTTACTAAGGCAGTCAAGGAAGTGATCTGTAGTTTGGCACATGCTATAATGTTGGCCTCATTGAGAGAAAGGGTGACACCTTCAGTGTTGAAGGAGGTAGTGGTGCACACTTTCCTCAGGAGGTCTGGCTTCTGATCCAGTGATTTTAGACAAAAGCCATTCTAACCTTCCCTTTTTCAGTACATATGCTCAGAAAATGGTTGCACTGCAATTGCAGAGAACTTTGGAGTAAACAGGGTTAAATCTGCACTGATGAACACATCAGTGCTATGGAGGTGACAGGCTTTGTTATGTATGCAGGTTTGAATGTCATTGGTTTAGTTTGAACTGTTCTTGTAAAATGTCAAATATGATTGGTTTAAAAGTGCGGGAAAAACCCTGCACTCTGATTGGCTGGTAACTGCGGCTGCTGGCTATAAATAGCAGCCACAGCCCAGCCAAATCGGGTCTGTTATGAGCTGTAGTCACTAATAAACTCTTCACTGAAGCACTCTGTGTCTGACTCTTCATGCAAATCTAACACTGGCGACAAAGGTGGGATCGTTCCCGAAGAGAAGACAACACAGAGAACAAGCTGAGAGAGATGGCTGCGCTGAACACCCCCCCAGCCCCGTTTGATCCAACGGCAGAAGACTGGGACTCATATGCAGATCGTTTCCAAATGTATTTGGAGGAAAACGATCTCGCCGACATTTCTGACAAGCGGAAGAGGGCGGTCTTTCTCACCCACTGCAGTCCAGCCATTTTCAAGATGGTGAAGGCATTGGCGGGAGCTGCAGACATAAAGGTAATGGACTGGCCTGACTTAGAAAAGTTATTAAGAGCCCATTACGCGCCACAAGTATCGTGCCTCATTAAGAGACACGAATTCTACCGTCGGGATCAAGGGGAAAGCGAAAACGTTAATGACTTCATGGCAAGTTTAAGGGACATTGGGGGTGCATGTGAGTTTATCAACTTTGAAGAGGCCATGAACGATCCATTTGTTCTAGGCCTAAAAGACAAGGTTTTGCAGAACAAATTATTAATGAAACCTAAGATCACGCTTAAGAAGGCCATAGAAGAAGTTTCTTCAGCGGAAGCTACCAAGTCCTCAGCAGCAGCCATGAAGAAAATTAACAAGGCTGCAAGCCATCCTGATGTGGAAAAATCCACAACAACCCATTGCGAGCAAATAGATTCTGATTCAGACTGTAGTGAGGTGGAGGAAGGAATTTATAGACTCAGAATGGAGAAGAAAAGGAAAGACCTTGGAAGAAAGAGGCAAGACTTTTATTGCAGAGGTTGTGGGGAGGGCCACCTCTGGACTGAATGCAAGTTTTTTGATACCATCTGCCTCCGTTGTGAAAAAAGAGGTCACTTAGCAAGAATCTGCAAATCATCCAGAACTCCACCAAGCAGAAAGAAGTTTTCTGACAAAGAATTCAAGCATAACAACTGCAGTGAGAGAATGGGGTGCAACACAGAAGCAAATGGGAAGAATGAAACTCATCAAACAGTCACTATTGGTCATTCTTCACCCTTAAGAAGCAGAAAAGTACATGTGAAGGTACTAACTGAAGGAAGGCCTTGCCAAATGGAAGTGGACTCAGGCTCCTATTTATCTATGGTGTCATGGGACACTATTCACAGGCTACTTCCCAACATTCAGAAGAAGCATTTCCAGAAGCAAGCACTGACTCTTAAAGACTACCAAGGGAACAAGATTCCAGTAGTTGGAACAAGAGAATTCAATGTGAAGTTCAAAGGCCACACCAAACGTTTGCCCCTGACCATCGTGGGACCGCCCAAGCTTGCTGGGACTTGAGTGGTTCAATCCACTAGGCATCGAGGTGACTGGCATCACTCACGTGAGCAACATTGAATGGGAGGAGGCCTTGAAGTCTGAGATTCCAGAGGTCTTCAGCGAAGGATTGGGCAAGTATATGGGGACCCCTATCACTTTCAACCTAGATCCCAAGGTGCCCCCAATTTGTTTAAAGCCTAGAAGGGTCCCATTTGCCTTAAAGGAAAAAATTGATGCACAATTAGATAAACTAATAGCTCAAGGAGTTTTAGAGCCCACTGACCACTCCAGATGGGAGACACCCATAGTCACACCAGTCAAGACTGATGGGTCAGTAAGAATCTGTGGAGACTATAAGGGCACATTGAACCATGCACTTCAGCAGAGCGCATATCCAGTTCCAGTGGTGCATCATTTATTACATTCACTTGGCAGGGGTACAGTCTTTGCCAAATTGGATCTGCCCAGGCATATCAACAACTAACAGTTGATGATGCCACTGCAGAGGCCCAAACCATTGTGACTCATAGAGGTGCCTTCAAATGTAAAAGGTTACAGTTTGGAGTAAGCGTGGCACCAGGCATTTTCCAAAGCCTTATGGAAAGAATGCTCCAAGGACTGCCAGGGTAGTGCCTTATTTTGATGATGTGTTAATCTCTGCTGAAAATGACACTCAATTACAAGAGAGACTCAGAGAAGTCCTTACCAGATTCAAGAAAGCGGGGTTAAAAGTCAAGGAAGAAAAATGCACTCTTAGAACTGACAAGGTTGAGTTCTTGGGCTATATGATTGACAAGCATGGCATCCACCCTACAGATGCCAAGGTTCAAGCAATCAAAGAAGCCCCTAGACCAAAATGCAAAACAGATTTGCAAGCCTTCCTTGGACTTATTAACTTTTATCACGTTCCTACCTCAGAAGACAACCATTGCAGAACCATTACACAGATTACTTGACAAAAAGTCTGTTTGGGTCTGGGGCAGGAAGGAACAATCAGCATTTAACAGTATTAAAAGACTAATCACGTCTGATGCTGTACTCATACAGTTCTCTGAGAATTTACCTGTTGTACTGACTTGTGATGCATCCCCTTTGGAGTGTGGGGGTTTGAGCCACAGGCTTCCCAGTGGGAGGGAAGCCCCTATTGCATTTTACTCTCGCACCTTGACCAAAGCAGAGAGGAATTACAGCCAATTGGACAAGGAAGCATTGGCAATTGTTGCAGCTACATACACGTAAGAGCCCCACCTATTTAAAAGAATACATTAGATAGGTTGGGGTTTGAGTATGGACTGAACCTAGTGGGGAGGGGTGTTATGTATGCAGGTTTGAATGTCATTGGTTTAGTTTGAACTGTTCTTGTAAAATGTCAAATATGATTGGTTTAAAAGTGCGGGAAAAACCCTGCACTCTGATTGGCTGGCAACTGCGGCTGCTGGCTATAAGTAGCAGCCACAGCCCAGCCAAATCGGGTCTGTTATGAGCTGTAGTCACTAATAAACTCTTCACTGAAGCACTCCGCATCTGACTCTTCATGCAAATCTAACAGGCTTTACTCTGCTGATGCAAAGGAGCACATGTGATCCACTTCAGCAAAGCAATTTGTCTCTCCTCAACTCAGTAAAGCAATTTGTTTCTCCTCAGTTCATTTCATCCTTTAAAAAACAAAACAAAACAAAAATCCCTGGACACAGTGCTTCCAAATAGGATGATTTCATGTGAGAAAGAATGGCAGCACTTGCTGAGGGAGTTGGTCAGTTCATGCTGCAGGAGTCCCAGCTTGTTGAAATTTCCACCTGGCCTATGTTGCAGAAGAAGGTAAACACTTTGCTTTCTTCTTATAAGCAAGGGGTTCACTATGCTACATGAAGCAGTTTTGAAGGAATGCTTTGCTCAAAACATCCCTTGAAATTTGCCAACATGGATAACGTAATGCCTCCACTTTCAAGGTGCAATATGGGTTGCAAATGGCCAAATAAAATGTGTAATTTTGAAAAAGGAATTCAAGATATGTCATCTGACTGTTCCTCTACAGAACAGAAAATAAAATAAACAAAACAATAATCAGAGGGATTGTATATTTAACAGTCCCAGAGCATGAAGGCTAAGCTTTGTAACCAAACTCCTTTTCTCACCATTGAACATCTAAATGCAATACTAGCATTTCAATAATTTCCTTTCCATGCATTATCCAGGTTTAACCTGAAACATAGTCAATCAAATGACTTAGTCAGATGTACAATTTCTACAGCCACTCATACACACACTGCAGAGAGTTAAAACCAAACAATATAAAAAGTTAATAATACAAAACAAGGAGTTGATAAGTTGTGTTTGACTGAGCTGATATAAAATTACTTACGTTTTTAATTTGGAAACTTTTGAAAATCTGATTTGAACAAATGCAACAATTGGAATAGTCAGCCTGCTTTTAATGTTCTTTTGCATAGTATAAACAATGAGAATGGCTAGATCATGAATAAAACATCAAGTGTGCACCCAGTTGGAGAAGACTTAAACCTAAACAGCTAAGCACTGCTGAAACAGAAGTATTTTCTCCTCATCACTATCAATTGGATCCCAAAAGTAATGACATTCTTTCACATTTTGTATTATGCTTATGGTGAATCTTACTTGTAAGAGAGACTCTTGAGAGTTGTGTTTATATTACATTTAAAGTCAGAAACAAATAACATTTGAACAGTGGATCTCCCAGGTCTAAGGCTCAAACTAAAATACAAACCTTTAAAGAAAAGCTTAAATATCAGAAAGCTAATTGCAACTAATCTCTAGAGAGGTTAAACGAAATATATTTCTATAGTATATAGAATGATAATACTTTGATCCAAGCCATGTCAGAAGTATGTCTTTTACTGAATGTAGAAGATACTATTAGCAAAACTTTTAATATCACTGATAAATCAAAAAGCTTTGCACAACCATAGTCAGTTTAGTAATAGATGTATCCTCTTCCTCTTTCTCCCTCATCCTCATTATCCAAACTTCAGTAAGGTATTCTTAGCATGACTAAATATTAAATAACAGAGGGACAAAGCAGTAGTACAAGATGAAGATGGAATTGGAGAAAAGTGTTTATTTTACCATAGTATTTATTTTTAAAATTATAAACTTGGATTTTGCATACATGGAGATATTCCAGGCTGTTAATTCCAGAATTGTGTGCATGTCAACCTGCAGATTTTATATATGTAATATAACACATTTTGATAGCTATATTCCTGTCCTTCATTGTAAATCATCCAACTCCCTTCTAAAGCTACTGCTGGGATGTGAAAATGAAGCCAAGCATAGCTTCATATACTGTTAACAAGTGCAATTTGCTCCATTTAGATTTGTATTCTAAATTGGTATATGAGTTCAGTGGACATAGATGGTAAATGGGACACATGAAATTATTAGAGACATGAATTTATTTAAATCTGCATTTTTTTTTTACTTTGGAAATCCATTTAATAGGAATAAACTTACAAGAATGATCATTGTACACAGAGAAGACCAACCAAAACCCTATTCTTCCTACTCCTTGATATGTAAGGTTCAGGATCCTATCTTGTTAAAGTAATTAATGAATTAATAGTTTGAGAACTCCTTTGCACAATTGCTCTGGTCAATTATGTTCATTTGGTATTGAACCTACCATAAGACGTTAGGTGTATCTTATCAATGAACATACATGTAATATATTTCTTCTCCCACATTAAATATGGGCCTTGGTGGCTCAGGCTGTTAAATGCCTGCATTTAAGTTCCAGCTGCCTACAATTACTGTAGGCTCGAATCTCACCAGGCTCAAGGTTGACTCAGCCTTCCATCCTCTCGGGGTAGGTAAATTGAGGACCCAAGATTGTTGGGGCCAATAAGCTGACTTTGTAAAAATGCCACTTAGTAATAATAAGCAGGCATATACAATGGAATGAAGGCTATTGCTGAGCACACTGGGTTGTATCCCAAAACTGTAAGCGCCCTGAGTCTTCGGAGAAGGGCAGCATATAAACGTAATTAAAAAATACCCAGTTTGGTTGAAAGCTACTTTTGAAGCCATATATCTTGGTCTCACGTCGAGCTGTTCTGATCAGACTTATTTCAATATGACTGGGACAGCAGAACTTATGTTTAGAACATGACACCAAAACCACTACAAGTAAAACATACTTACTGATATCAAAGGATTCTGTATATCATCAAACAGGAGTAAGATCTGGATAAGAATTCATGTTCAACTTAATTTAACTCAAATAAAGAAAAAAAGAATCCTGATGAATTCTGCCAAGAAAAACACCAAGTATTTGCCTTGTGTTCATCCCAGCTTTCTACAAAATGGCTTTATCTTGAGATTAAGTTGGCAGTTGTGACAGAACTAGGACAATTTTAAAGTTGAGAACACACACACACACTCATACATACATACATAGTACACACACACATACATAGAGACATAATTTTGAACCTAGCATTTTGATCACAGATCTGCATTAGTAAGTAAATGACAGGTCTCTACAATAATCCCAGGCAAAGCCCCACCAAGAACAATCTTATTTGTTTTCACAATCTCTCTTATACAAAAGATCTCTAGTGATCAAACCACCTGCTTCTCTCGGGTGTCTTTTCCTCCAAATGTTTAAACAATTGGAACAGATAAGTAATTTAGCCTACTTCCCATTATAGTATTAACACAAAGCCAGGTAGCCTTACATTTACCAGGCAAATAATTAGTCACCAAACAATGAAAAAAGGAATCCCATCATCACCTTAAGTCACCTGTCAAACACATAGCCATTTGTATCTTTTAAGACATTGCCTGTTTGCTGTGTGGGCCAAGATTTGGTTATGTTTTCATCATTGCCTTCCAATCCAGACTTAAAAAAAGAAAAGAAAAAGAAAAAAAAGGAACAATCACGGTCCTGTTGTTGCTTTGACTTGAAAGTCCATTTTAAAGAGAGCATTAGAAAATGCTTTCTTGTGGTTGACAGATCAGATTACCACAATTAAAGTAAAAGGTGTGGTGATATTTATCCTGCATGTTATGACACATGAAAGAAAATGATTCAGGGAAGAAAAATAATTACACATTAATTTGTGTTTGGCAGCTGTCTTGGCCCACAAACTGGAGATAAAAGGTATTCTTGTTCAGCAGACTCTTTCTGTTCTTAGCAGGCTTGTGTTGTAAGATGCTTTCAGAAGAGGGTTGAATGCTTGCCATCATATTTTTTGAAATCAATTTTCTCCTCCTTTTCTCTAAGATTAGGCTCTGCCAGAGCTAAATCCTAAATTAAGGGGATTTTTCCTCAATTCAAACTCTTATAAACCAGAAGTTTATGGAACCTTGAGATTAAAAAAAGGGGGGGGACCCTCCTCCAGGCCTCTTCAGTTATAGCCTTTTCATTTCTGAAAGTATACATGAAATTGTTTCCTGTTAACCCTTTTGTTATATGGTTGTGAACCACCTATGAGATAGATGGCCATATAATTCTTGTCAATACATACATACATACATACATACATACATACATACATACATACATACATGAGCTTGAATGAGAAATATCTCTTTTCTGGAATCCTATGTCTTTTAAAATGCTATGAAAGCTTGCCTTTGTTACTGAAAGAATTTAATACAACTCAGAATGTTTTTACTTCCATGCTTTTTTGTTAAACATTTGTGCTAGACTATAGAATAAATACCTGAAAGAGGAATTTAATGTCCTTGTTACAGATTCACTGTTTAAAAATTCTATAGAGCTCCATTATAAATTCCAGAGTCACTTTGGATAGAGAATTTTTTTTTTAATTACATTTATATGCCGCCCTTCTCCGAAGACTCAGGGCGGCTTACAATTTTTTGGGGATACAACCCAGTGTGCTCAGCAATAGCCTTCATTCCATTGTATATGCCTGCTTATTACTAAGCGGCATTTTTACAAAGTCAGCTTATTGCCCCCAACAATCTTGGGTCCTCAATTTACCTACCCCGAGAGGATGGAAGGCTGAGTCAACCTTGAGCCTGGTGGGATTCGAGCCTACAGCAGTTGTAGACAGCTGGATCTTAAGAGCAGGCATTTAACAGCCTGAGCCACCAAGGCATTGGTGCAGCATATAATTCTAACAAATAAATAGCAAATTAATATGATACCCATCTCACTGATAAATGATGGCTTACAATATAATTAAAAATGATGCTAAAACAATTAAAATTAGAAATATTAAATAGAAAAGTTAAAAACCAAGATTATTGGCAGCTTGGGAATAAGAATATTCCCTACCTGGTCAGCCACTCCCAATATAACAGGTTGCTGTTGGGGCCGTAGGCCAAGTGGCAGAGCCAAATTTTTAGGCTCTTCCAGAAGGCCAGGAGTGTGGGGGCAGACCTCACCTTCAATAAAGTATGGGTAAAAAGTGTTTGAAACTATGATAAATCTTCATCAGTGACAGGGCCATTCCTATCATTAGGCACTTTAAAGTGCCTGTTCTGGATGTCATGAAAGGGCAACTTTTTGATATTAATTAACTTCTTTGGGATTGTTCCTGTGGCTGAAAAGAAGGTTTAGTGGGTTTTCTGTTTTTTGGCTGAGCTTCTGAGAACCTGACTTGAGAAAGGGGAACATCGTGCACCTCTATCCTAAGTGGGAAATACCTTAGAGCAGTGAGAACTCCTGAGATAAACAAAAGCGTTTTCAAGGGAATTGAGATGGTCTCTAGGAAACTCTTCTTATTTTGCCTGTTTTTGGGGTGGCAATGAGACCACTTCTTTTAGGCAACCTGTAGAAAGGAGCTGTGAGTGGGAAGAAATAAGAGTAGCTCTCCTTTCCTTAATCTTTTGGGAATACATGAAGAAACAGATCAAATCATTGCCAGCTCCTTTCTAAGATGCAGATGCAGATAGCAGTGTAGTTTATATGTCAGATCAAGCAGCTGCCTTTTCTTCAAAGGAAATCAATGTGTCAAGAGAACATTATCATAATCAGGAGCACTATTTTCCCATGAAAGGATTCTTCCCATGAAAGAATTTAAGGTACATATGTATGCAAAGGCAATTTTCATTATAGTGCTAATTAACTATATTATAAAATAGCTAAATGCTCTCTTGTTCAAGTCTACTCAGAAGTAAGTCTATGAATCCTAACTCAGTCTATAAACATTGATCTACATTAATAGTCCATGATCTACATTAATAAAGGAGAAGCAAAAAATAAATGCACTCAATGCACAGATTAAGCACCATATTAGGGTTTAGAAGATTCAGGGTCCACCTTTGCCATGGAAATTCATTGCATAACTTTGTGTGAATCACTTTTTCAGTACCCATCCTGTACCACAAAATTGTTGTTCTGAGGATAAAAATAAAAGAGGAAGTGCCAGAATGCCACCCTGAGTTCCTAAGTGAAAGGCAGGAGATATATTGGATGAATAAATGAATAAACAAGAAATTATGGTTTGGTCAACTACAAAATATAACAAAATAGCAATAGCAATGAGACTTATATACCACTTCACAGTGATTTATAGCCCTTTCTAAGTGGTTTACACAGTCAGCATATTTCCTCTAATCTGGGTCCTCATTTGACTGATCTCAAAAGGTTAGAAGGCTGAGTCAACCTTGAATTGGCCAGAATCAAACTGCTGGCAGTCAGCAGAATTAGCCTGCAATATTGCATTCTAACCACTGCACCACCACAGCTCAAAGTGAAAAAATACATGGAAACTGTCTCCAATTATCACTATAAAAATTATATGACAGTTCTAGAATCAACTATAGAAAGTCTGTACTTTGGTGACTAAACAGTTGGATGTGGATTATCCAAATTCAAGCCCTTACTTGAACATGGGGCTTTCTTTATGACTTTGGACCAGTCATTGTCTTTCAACCTTTATGTGGCTGTTATGGGGATAAAAGTTGGAGGAATCCTCTTATGTGGTACCTTGCATTCCTAGAGAATCCATACTGTATAAGGATTTAATTATAATTATATTTCATTTCACCAAAACTTTTAAGTCTGGTGGAAACAAACTAATAATTTCAACAGTTGAATTAAAATAGAAATAATATACTTCTTAGGATCCAGCTCAGGAGATGAACAACTATGCAGTTTGCCCTGCAATTTCAAATAATCTTAAAATGCAATTCCAAGTAAAGTGCGCTGAGAGAAAATGCTGAAAAACATGTGGTAGCACTCATCATTCTTAGAAAGCTATGAATAAAGCTGACTAACAAAGGCCATTTCTGCTATTGTCTCATATGATCTAACTTCACTTCTTAGGCTAGGTGTCCATCAAAGGCAAAAAGGATGATCACTATAAACTGGTTCACCATCAATAAACTTTTTTACTTTTTGGCATTGAATGTCTTGGGAATGGCTTGGGAATTCTGAGAGTTGTAGTCCATTACTCATAAAGGGGCCATAGTTTCCCCACCTCTACACTAAGCCATCAGATAAGGAAAGAAGTACTTATAAAACTCTCTCCTCTCAAGGGTGCCTGGTGTTCCAATTGATCTTGACGGTCAGATTCTTCCTGTAGTGATAAAGTCTCCTCTCCAGTTTATACAAGCTGTTATTTGGCTTCCATTTTTTCCCATTTACAGAGCAATTTTCTCATTGTATTTTGGGTCTGGGATAAGATAATTCACTTATGATGTCTTTATCTGGTATTTAATGGAAGTATGGGAACACAGGATGTTCATACACATTAAAAAACATTAAGTGTGATACCACTGTACTCCATTCATGGATATTTCACCAATTTTCCTCCTCCTCCTCCTCCTCTTCGGAATTTTTTTTCTTTCCACAGCACTAATTTCCATAATCCTGTGATTCTTCAGAAGCTTCAGAACAGCTTCATTTACCTAGAAAGATACACTAAACTTCTTTTCTATGATTTGCCTGAATCCTGAATGGATGGTATGCAGAAAATCTAATTCCTTGCATCTTTGTTTTCATAACAGGTATGTTGAGTGCAATATATTATCTTACAGTACTGCATAAGAATAGAAAACTATATATTTATTTATTTTATTTTTATTTATTTATTTATATTTGAACTTGTATGCCGCCCCATCTCTGAAGACTCGGGGCGGCTCACAACTAAAAACACAGAACAATAAATATTTTAAAAACAATTAAACCAAAACAAGCCCAAATATTAAAACATAACGATAATAAACATTAAAACCGTCCCTCCCCCAGGGAGGGGTCACAGCCTGGGTTGGTCAAATAACCAGGTTTTTAATTCACGGCGGAAGGTGTGGAGATCAGGGGCCAGACGGAGCTCCAAAGGCAGTTGATTCCAGAGGTCAGGGGCCGCGACAGAAAAGGCTCATCGTTGGGGAGTCACCAGCCGGCATTGACCCGCCGACGGGACCCCGAGGAGTCCTTGCCTATGAGCTCGCACAGGGCGGCCAGCACTAGATGTCGGAAGAAGACGCTCCCTCAAATATTGAGGACCCATGTCATGTAGGACTTTGAATGTCAAAACTAAAACCTTGAATCTCACCCGGAGTGCAACCGGCAACCAATGCAGGCTGCGCAGGAGGGGGGTAACATGGGAGAACCGGGTAACTCCCATCACCACCCACGTGGCCTCATTCTGCACCAGCTGCAATCTCCGGATGGTATGCAAGGGCAGTCCTAAATAGAGAGCGTTGCAGTAGTCGAGTCTGGAGGTGACAAGGGCATGAGTAACTGTGCGCAGGGCGTCCCAGTCCAGAAAAGGGCGAAGTTGTTGAACAAGACGGAGCTGGGCAAAGGCCCCCCTGGCGACGCCCCCACCTGCTCCTCCAACCGAGCCGTGCATCCAGGAGGACCCCCAGATTCCACGCCCTATCCACAGGGGGCAACACCTCTCCCCCTATGGCCAAAGATGGACAATCTTGACTGGGCCGAGACGCCGATACGCACAGCCACTCAGTCTTGGCCGGGTTGAGTCGAAGCATGTTCCTACTCATCCAGATCCGTACCGCATCCAAACACCGGGACATCAGGATCGAAACAGGATCGAACTCATCCCAGATAACAGTCAGACTACCTGCAGCTCGTTCCTCAGACCACTGCAAATCAGAGGACAACCCGTCCCGAATCCGAGCGATCTTATCCGACAGATATTGACCAAACTCTTCAGCCCTACCCGCGGGTCCGGCCCTCCCTCGAGACGAAGGAGGTTTAGTTATTTAGTTTCCTCTTCCATCCCATTTTCCATAGGTTAGTTTTGTTTTTGGCCCTGCCTCTTAGATGTTGATCTTGTTTATCAGGGTAAGTTTTATTCATGTTTACTTAAAGAAGATTTTAAGTGCATACAACTTTGTATTGATATACCTTATTCCTTCTCCTCCTCTTCCCTCCCCTCCCCCTCTTTCTTCTCCTGCTCCTCTTTTCCCCACTGTAACAACACCAAGAGGGCTGAAAGAGAGTGACTGGCCCAAAGTCACCCAGGTGGCTTTCAGGCATGACTAGAAAGATATGCTTACCACCTTGAAATACTTATAAAGTAATGAAAGTGGGATAAAATATAATAAATAAATAAATACTTTTATGAGTATATAGTAATCATATTGTAACATTGTGGCATATGGAAATATATCTAAAGTAGTCAACCACTAAATACTTGGTTATAAAGGTATGCTGTAAGCCTCCCTTGTATCCAAATTGTCTGGTACATTTTTCCTACCTTGGAAAGATGTTTCAAATCAGATCCATCGTTCTCTCTGAGGTTACATGGTTCTCATAGTAGCTCTTCTAGGAAGCAGGCCAAAACCACTAGGAGTTTCATAAAGAAAACAAGGGAGAGGAGATTTAGCTGGTTTTTTTTTAAACAGCCTTGCAATAATTTTCATCAAGGAAATAAATTTAGCATATCCATTGTAATTCTGAAAGCAGAAAAAAAATAAACCTTTTTGGTATTCAAAGAGAAGAAGAAAAGAAATGGAAACACATGAAACAAATTGGAAGATGAAAGCTAGTAAAAGGAAAGGAAAGGAAAACCTTTCTCGCTCTTGACTCCTCACCCTGTTTTACTGTATGTTTTTTGTTATTATGTTGGCCTAAAAGCAGCAAAAAATCAGATGAAGATAATTTTAAACTGCAATTTGTTCATCAATTTAAGACTTGTAAATTTGTGGGAATAATAAAAGCATTGTCCAGAAATGGGTATAATCACAAAGTAATACTGTACATTTTTTAACAGTGTGGTCTGTATGTCTCATATGATACATCGTTGAAATGAAATATGATCAGGCCTTAAAATTCCTGGATAAAAACAATTGTCTGGAAACCATTTTGAGCACCCAGTGAAGAGGAGAGTATGACTAACAAGTAAAGTCAACTTTGAAGGTTACTTTAACACCAACAGATATAGCATATTGAATTTCTATCTTATCTATATCTCTATTTGTGGCATAGGTTTAAAGAACCAGAGCTGTACACTGCTCCACTGTCCCTAGCCCTAGTCTTAAAACATGACAGGAGCTGCGTCCCCCAACTGTAGGCCTACCACAACAATCTGGATAGCAAAAATCTAGATGACCGCTATATGTCAGAAAAGAGGGGGGGGAGCGAAGGAGGGAGGGAGGGAGGGTGAGCAATCTCTCCAAATATCCTGGCATCTGAAAGTTATCCAAGGGTTTGCAGCCCTGAAACAATAACATTACCCCCTACAAAACATCTCCATGGTAACAGCTGACTTGCGAAAATGGTTCTGCAAACTTCCTTGTCATGTAGTGGCATGTATAAAGGCAAGTGCTTCTGAGTAAATAATCATTTGCAAAGAGTTGTGCCTAAAATACAGAAGGAAGGGCTGCCCAGGATATGAACCTAAAGGGTGTCAGAAGTACTGGCCTGAGGAGACTACCCTCCCCATGACTAATGCAGAGGCAACCTTGAGTTATTCATGGGCAAATATGTCAGATCATTCTAACTTGTGATCTGCAAGCCAAAGGCAGTCTACCTGGTCAATTTCCTGGCCTGTCTGTGGTTTTGCCTAATACCTTATTTCTGAATATTCATAGAAGGGTAGGCATATCTGAAAACATAAAAGGGGGTGCAATGGCTCAGCTGTTAAAGTTGCTGAGTTTCTCAGCTGAAAGCTGACAACCCAGATTCGAGACCCAAATGCCACACAACAGGGTGAGCTCCCATTCCTGCCCCAGCTCCTGCCCACTTAGCACTTTTGAAAGCATGTAAATGTGAATAGATAAATAGGTACCATTTTGGTGGGAAGATAACAGTGTTCTTTGTGCCTCAGCCACATGTCCACCAAAACTCTGGCTCCCACAGCTAAAAAATGGAGATGAGCACCACCTCCTAGAATCAGATATGACTGGATGGGGAAAACCTTTATCTTTACCTTTACCTGAAAAAAAACTGATCAGCCCCAGTTCCCATTATTTTAGTATTCAGCTAATTTTGGTCCATTTCTATATCAGTTTCTATATTTAAACATGCATGTTCACACTATTCCTTGAACAGCTTTGAACTAGTGTAAGCAATGATTTTAATATAAAGCCAGTTTGATTTAATGGTTAAGGCACCCAGCTAAAAACTGGAAAATTATGAATTCTAGTCCTAACTTAGGTACGAAAGCCTGCTGGGCCAGTCTTTCCCTCTCTTAATCGAACTACTCACAGGATTATTGTTGTGGGGAAAATAGGAGGATGAAGGAACATTGTGCATGTTCACTGCTTTGAGTAAAAATAATAATGCTAGGATCATGGATGGATGAATGGATGGATGGATGGATAGATAGATAGATGATAGGTAGGTAGGTAGGTAGGTAGGCAGGCAGGCAGACAAACAAACATGATAGATAGCATTTGGAGCACCTTTTCCTCATATTTAAACACACTCATTCACATACAAATTTTATCACAAAAAAATCCAAAATTTGTGTGTTCAGAGCTGTTGATTTCTAGCCATGCATACAGATTTGGCAATGAATAGGCTTGCTTTAAACAGTGAACCAGCATACATCTCCAGCAAATCCAACAGATTCATTATATCCCTGAAGTTCATGTGGGAGATGGGATAATCAACAAGTGAGTTAAATGCTGGACAGTTCTGCCTTCTCAATTTGGGGACTGGAATATCACCTCTGCTGCTCTATTAAAATTTATCTGTTCTCTAAACTTTGTCCATGTGATTTCTTTTCATGCTCCAACTGCAAAATGTTCCTCTTCAAATCTCACATTGGTGAGATGCAGTCAAATACTTAAACAATCAATGAGTAATTTTGCATATATTAGTGAGTTTATTAAAGTTTTGAGTTGGTTGTAGAACTGTCCAACATTACCATTATTAGAGGACAGGCATGAGAAAGAATTCCCATATCTTCTGGATCAGAAGGGTCAAATGACCAATGAGCAATTACCAGCCTCTCAAAGCTCCGAGACAGATATGCTTGCTGAAATTCAAGATATTACTGTTCTATTTTTGGAAACTGTTCATATTCCCAAATACATTTTTACTTCTATAAAGTTTTCAAGTCCTCAATTTTATATAAGATAAAAAAATTAGTATCCTTTTTGGTTTGGCTTGGAGTCCTCCCCACAGAGGTGAGTTTCCTTCCTAGATAATAAATATAACATTCCGGCAGCTCTTTGTGGAATAATTACTACACCCTTTTTTTGAGTACAAAGTTATACTGCGGGTTTGTCAGAGTGACTTTGTGCCAGTGTGACCCTTCAGTTCTGCTATTCACCCTCTGATTTGCCTAATTTCCAGTTTCAAAAAAGCTCCCAGCCAAATTACTCAGCCTTTACTATCTCTGCCAACATTCCATTTCAAGAAGGAGGAAGAGTGAAGATATATTTGTATACTATGAAATTCTACAGCAGGAGGGGTGGAGTAGGGTGGGATGATGGCTTAGAATGAAAGAGACATTCCATCTATTAAGATGCGATACACTGAAGTAGGAAATATTCTGAAAACAAGGGATAGAAGTCTAATTCACAGCCACCACAAGACATTTTAGTGTTCAGAATTAAAATCCAAATGACAACATTCCCATTTGGTATACACTTATATTATGATGGCATAAATGTAAATAATTAACTAAACTAAATAATTGGCTAATTGCTGTCTTTCAGCATGAACTGAAGACAATACCACTGAGTTAGTCTGCCTCACCCTGGCATATAGGAGAACAAGACCTTGTTAAAATGAGATGCAATAGGGGTATTGTTCCCACATACCAATTTACACAGAAATGACTCTATCACAGCTTAAAAAAAACCCTGATGTGAACATTCATTGGAGGTGAAGCACCTAAAACATGGGCAGGATTATGCTAGCAAAAAACATGTTCAAATAGTGAAGTCTAAAATACTCACAACAGTAGAAAATACCTGTCTGACTCCATTTTAAGGGGATAAAAGGATGCTTCACTCACCAAACGTATGAGCTGGTGACTTAAAGCATTGAGTTTAAAAAAGGACTGCACAGACAGGACACATGACGTCATTTCTAAAACTAAAATTGAAACCAAAATAAAGGTCATTTCATTCTTCTAAATATTCTAAACCAGTGTTTCTCAACTTCAATAATGTGGCTGAGGATTTCTGAGAGCTGAAGACACACAACTTAAAGTTGCTGTGGTTGAGAAACATCTTCTAATTCATACCAAGCTCTGTTTTAGACCTCATATCCATATGGCATAATTCTGGTAAACTTGGGGAATGGTTTTCCAGTTATCTTGCTTAATTAGCCTACTAATATTAAGTATGATCAATTTATTTATTCTATTGGCTTTTTCATATATATACAAGTCCTAAAGAGAAAGGATGTAAACCAAAGATGCACTTTATTCTATATGATCTTGCAAATCATTAAAAACCAAAATACTTAAACTCTTTTCTTGATCTAATTCATTTCAAACCAAAGTTCCCACAAATGCCCATGATATGTGATTACCTTCTTTTCTTGAGAGGAGCAAATATCAGGAACCATATTAGATCAGGGACACATATGCTGTGGGAAAGGATTATGTCTAGGATGTAAAGGATCATGGGTTTCATTATGGGATTAAAATAGCACAAACCACAAATTCCTCTCAGCACATGGACAATCAATAGAGTTCACTAGCACCTCTCTCTTCTTAAAATATGTGTCAAATATGCACATTTGGGAAGTTGTTTGCAAAGATTACATTTGTGAAACAGTATTTAGAATAATTTGGGTACAAGCTAAATATATTTGAATCAGTTATGCACAAAACACAAACAGGGATAAGATGCAAAGACTTCTTCATATTGTATTTAAGTTCAATTTCCAGTGACTATGTGTGCATATCCATGTAGTTTTCTTGGGAATAATACAGAAATAGTTTAGCCCTACATTTTGTGGAAGTTTTAAATTTTTCACGACTTCCCATTCAAGTACTAACAGACTACAACTCTGTTTAGTTTTGGAGGGACTAGCCACAGTTGGTTAGATGTGCTCACTTACTTAGACTAAGAGTTACAATAGTCTGTGTGATAGAGATTTTCTAGCCATTTAAAAAAAATGCAAAACAAGTGAGAAAAAAACACAGTAATATATGCCACTAACCATATTTAGAAGGAATCTTTTAATTAAATACCCTTCTCCTTGTGTTTGAAGATCTGTTCCCACTTTTTCTGAAGTCACTGCTCTCCTCAGGCGAGGCTTCTTGATTCTTTAAGATTTGGGGGTAATTCTATGGGTTTTGGTGATTTGTTCTAAAAATTCTGCTTTGACTATCTTTCCCTTTGGAAGAACTAACAGGTCAGTCACATGTACAGATAAGAAGGTGGACTTAGGCATCTGGAAGTCCAGATTCAAATTAATTCTTAATTATGGAATGTCATGGAGTAGCATTGGGACTTTTAGTCTTTCTCAGCCCAACCCACCTCACAGGTTTGTTGTGAGAAAAATCACACCAGGAGGAAGTTTATGTACAGTGCCTTGAGCAACTTCAGAAGCAGATGTGGCTTTTTAATACATAAGGTACCATTTCAGTTCCAATTATCTCCTGGTAGGAGTAAGAAAGACTGTTGCCTGAAACCCTGGAAACTACTGCCAATCACCTGAATGTATTTATTGTAGAACAATGGCTTAATTCACACACTAACCCAGCCTCATTTCTGTACCTCCCACACCAAAATGAAATCATACTGTTGAAATTATATTATGAAAGCAGCATAACTACCCATTTTTGGCAGCACAATCTTCCTTTCTTCTCTCTCTCTCTCTCTCTGCAGAAATCAGAACTAAAACCATTAAGTTACTCCACTGCGAAGTTTAACTGTTTATTTTATGTTGGTCCTTAATGCACCCATCTTTAAAAAAACAAAAATGTCCACAAAAGTTATACCTCACCTACCCTGACAATGTCACTTTGCTACTGGTCACAACCATTTTGTCGCCTTAAGAAGTGCTATTTGCTTGCCACAAAAGGATTGCTTTGCCCCTAGTTTAACTGAATATAATGTGTCTCTTTATATTTAAAGTAACATAAAGAAGAAAGCCACAAATATAATTTGCACAGTTATCCACAGAACAATGAAGTCAGATAATGGCACAGCAGAAAGCGGGAAAGAGTCAGGCCAAGGCCAAGATTAGAAATGCAAATACAGAGGAAGCCAATCAGATGTACTTCCTTTAGTTCTGGTAGTTGCAGCAGACTAACCCTTTCATTCAATCATACCCACCAGGTTGCTGTCAACAGGCCTCCTGACCCAATTTCAGTAGATGAGGAGAAGGACCAGCAAGTGCAAAGGCACCAGGGACTGGTCTATCTGAAGTGTTGGACCATGATGAGTGGCTAATACAGCACAAATGTTCCATTATCACCTCAGTGGCTAACATTTTAGTCATGGTAGATGTAGAATCTGTATTCTAATCAACACTTTTCAGGATCTGGCAGTTTCCCTTATTATTTATTATCTATCTATCTATCTATCTATCTACCTACCTACCTATCTATCTATCTATCTATCTATCTATCTATCTATCTATCTATCTATGGAAAATAAGAAACATAAGTCTATCACAAAACTACCCACACTAACCAAATGCTCCACTTTCAAAGTAACAGCTCCCATAGGATGACCTTTGTAAGAACATTACTCAGATAAGTACAAACACCCTGAAGCAACCCAGAATCTCAGAAAGAGAAAACAGACTGCTTTTACAATTCACAACCCAGTGGCCCAACAGGTGTAATCTACAACATACAGTGTAAGGATGGTAGTAGCCACTGTATAGGAAAGAAAAGCAAAAGATTAACAGAGCACATCCATAAACATGATCCATCAGAAGACATTGTGAAAACTCCTTAATTTCACAATATTGGGACAGACCTCACCATAGTTTCAACTGGTAAACTATGAGCATCCTAGATAAAGCTAAATTCATAAAGGCTAGGGAATTTCTGAAAGCTTGGCAGACAAATTAGCCATCAGGAGGCACATAGAGATCTGCCTTTAAAAAGAGACAATAAACAATATAAAAAAGGAAACAAAACAACCTGAATACCTCATTGCCATAATCAATAACCAGATATGTAGGGATTAAAACTAGATGCAAAATCTAAAAACAAAAGCCTAGTTAAAAATTGCCAAGCATAAACTATATCCCACACCAACTGAAAGGGCAATGTGCTGTCCAGCCAGTTTAGAGTTAACAGGATTTGGGATAGGTAGTTAGGAATTGAGAGCTGTCCCCTTAAGGAAATGCATCATGGTAAATGTAGTTAAGGTATCCTTGGAAACATAGTCCATGTCATGTGGTCACATCTGTAATCCTGATTGGTCACTAAATTGACCCTTGTTGGGTTGGGGGAGGCTTCCTCACTCTAGCCTGAATCCTATACCATGCAGTCGCTACAATCATCATCATAAGGATGAGAGTTTAATATCTTTCTACACCACGATTCAGAAATGCAAATGATTGGACATTAAGAAGAACCTCATCATAACTGTGAGTTGACAGGATGCCTGATGAACCAATAAAAAAGACTTTGTATAGATGCTTTGTGGAGTTGCTCTGTCTGCTTTATACCCGTCCAGAGCGTAATAAGCAGAACAGGCAAACTACTGTATATAAACAGAAGTAAACCCCATTCTCTTCTAGCACTAAAGATTTTATCTAACTGGGTAATGAAATGTTTGCATGAAAACAATCAAGCTCAAAGAGCACCAAGAACACCACAGTTCAAACTTGAGCTACATATATTATTTTCTATTAGCAGAGTTATGGAGTTAGAAACTGTGATCTATTTAAATCACATAATTAGTGCAGGATCCACTAGGTCATCTCTGACAGATTGACTATGAACATCTCTGTTTGAAGATCTACAGTGAAAAATAAGTCACTAATTCACATGGCAATCTCTTCCCCTGGCTGATAGCTCAAACAGCCAGGAGATTCTTGAATTGGCTATCATGTAGCCTATTTCTTGAATTTCTAGTCTTGCCCTCAGTTACATGTAAGATGGGTCTGTTTCATTGCCCTCAGACTGGCAAGGTTGATCATGAGTTAGATAGCTTTAGAAGGAAACTAAGCAACTGCGTGGAGGGTCAGATTAACAATGCCTACAAGTCTTGATGGCTACATCTTGCGTCACCAAGAACAAACCTTAGATTTTGGCTACCATAAAAGGAAGGTAGAATAACATGCTGCTGAGCTTCCTGAAAGTTTCTGATTACCAGATACAGAATGCTGGACTAAATCAGCAAGATTTTTCTTATGTTTTTTTAGCCTATGCATTCAGTAACAATATTAGGGTATAATACACATAGATAGATATAATATGCATTTGCATCATGGAGTTGGATTAAAAGATTGCCACAAAGAAGAGGAAGTCAGCCTATTCTCCAAAGCACCTGAAAGCAGGACAAGAAGCAATGGATGGAAACTAATCAAGGAGAGAAGCAACCTGGAATTAAGGAGAAATTTCCTGTTAATTAATCAGTGGAACAACTTGCCTCCAAAAGTTGTGCATGGTCCTACTTTGGAAGTTTTTAAAGAAAAGATTAGACAATCATTTGTCTGAAGTGGTATAGGGCTTCCTGCCTGAGCAGGGGGTTGGATTAGAAGACCTCCAAGGTCCCTTCCAACTCTGTTATTCTGCTATTCACCAGAGACCACCTGATTCTACAAGAGGGCACTGGTTTTTGTATGAGAATTATTCTGCATTTTGTGTGTGTGCATTACAAGAATTTATCTTACAGTACCATTCATAGCATCCTGGATTTGCATGAAGGCATATATGGAATTCTACAACATGTTTGAATGTCACTTCTAAGACTCTTGGAAGATAACTTCCATTTTCTTGGAAGATGGCAAAACTATAGAACTTTTCAGCTTCAAATAGGGAAAAATGGTGAGCCCCTGGGTATATACACAGGGACCTATGCACACTTTTGTTGAACCTGGATGGGCACAACTGCTTTCAACCTGGGAAATTATACAACATGAATTGCAAGGAGTGTACCAGCAACATTTTAAAGGCTTTGTGCCAAGAAACTGTACAGACAGCAAGGCGTCTCTGTTGCCACTACAAAGTGGATGTTAATTACCTAAAACAATACATGTAATAAGCACACAGAAAAAAGCCTCTCTTATTGCCATAGTGTACCCACTCATCTATTACAGTTGCACAGTTACTTAGCCTGCAGGGATCATAATTAGTTGCTGCACAAATTAATAAGGGATCCAAGAGAGAGAAAAGACACCCACCTAAAAGAATGTTAGGAACTTTTTATCTGGTATTTTATTTGAGGAATCAAATATTTCCTTCCATTTCCAGTCTACATATACAATACTTATATACATAAACATACACACACTTTTATTATTAGAGGCACCCTCTAGCTCCACATTAGCAAGGAATGAAGCTGCTTAGTACTCTAGTTGCAATTAAAGATGAGCTAAATAAAGTAGTTGAAATATTACCAAATTGTACTAGTGATGTCACTGAAACCTCTACTCTTCACAAGTAAGATTCTTGTCTAATAATAAGACTTCTTACATACGTAAAAGTCCCCCACTATAGCCAACATCAATCTACTTATGGATGGTTGGTTCAATTGACTTTGGGATCATGATTTGGAGAGGGGAGGGGCTGCATGTTGCTTCCCACCTGTTGAGATTCACATGTGCAGGTATCATCTACAACGTAAAGCCAGCTGACGGTTTGTTTATGCAAGATAGAACAATGCCAGGCGTGACTTAATTAGAATGATAAATGCTTTCCTCATAGTCTCTCTTGCCTGAAGAATTGAGATAATCATTTGAACCTCCCACAAAGTCATCAGTTAAGGGATGACAGGAGTTTACATCCCCAGTTTACAGATTAGAGAAGAAAATGAGAAAATGACTTTTCAGCTAACTCTGAACAGTTGTTGGAAGAGCTGCAAAGAGTAAACAATATGAACCCCAGAACACTGATGCTATATATGGGATCATCTCTGCCCAGTTATGTCTTTCGATCTTGTCCCAGAGGTGCTTCTTTTTTTTCGTTCAAGAGGCAACATGACTTTCTGAGTTGCCTCTTGGGTGGGGGAAGAACCTTTGGGATAAGCATGAACTGGATGACTGAGAATCTCCACAGATGTCTTTCACTCTTGTTAGATTTGGCAGGATAAATATCTCCTGGTCCATTTATTATTATTATTATTATTATTATTATTATTATTATTATTATTATTATTAATTGGACTTGTATGCCGCCCTTTCTCCCTAGGGACTCAGGGCGGCTCACAATATAAAAATTACATAATACAAGATTAAATAGATTAAAACGCAATTAAACCCCAAGCCCAATAAAATCTAAAAACCAGTAAAACTTAATGTAAAATACAATTAAAAAAAACCCCACCCCACATTACTTCAGTCCAGGCCAGCTTGCTGAAAAAACCAGGACTTCAGGTCGTGGCGGAAGGAACAGATGTCCGGGGCTAATCAGAGCCCCAAGGGGAGCTGGTTCCACAGGTTGGGTGCTCCCACAGAGAAGACCCTACCCCTGGGTGCTGCCAGTCGGCACTGTCTGGCCAACAGCACCCCAAGGAGGTCCTGCCTATGGGAGCGTACAGGGCGATGGGAAGTAGATGCTGGCAGGAGACGTTCCCACAAGTATCCCGGACCCAAGCCATGTAGGACTTTGTATGTTAACACCAACACATTGAATCTCACCCGGAGGGCAATGAGCAACCAATGTAGCTCGTGCAGGAGGGGTGTAATATGGGAGTATCAGGATACTCCCATCACAACCCGCGTGGCCGCATTCTGCACCAGTTGAAGCCTTTGGGTGGTCCACAAGGGAAGTCCCACGTAGAGGGCATTGCAGTAGTCGATTCAGGAAGTAACAAGTGCATGAGTAACCATCCGCAAGGCCTCTCGGTCCAGATAGGGGCGCAACTGGTGCACCAGGCGAACCTGGGCAAACGCCCACCTGGTCACAGCTCCCACCTGATCCTCCAAACTGAGCTGTGTATCCAGGAGGACACCCAAGTTGCGAACCCTATCCATGGGGTGCAATACCTCTCCCCCCATGACCAATGATGGAATATCCTGGATTATCCGAGATACCGGTATGAACAGCCACTCAGTCTTGGCAGGGTTGAGCCGGAGTCTGTTCCTTCCCATCCAGATCCGCACTGCATCCAGACAATGGGACATCACGGAGGGGGCATCACTGATTTGGTTCGGGATGGAGATGTAAAGGTGGGTATCATCCGCATATTGATGATACCTCACCCCAAAACCATGGATGATCTCGCCCAGTGGCTTCATATAGATGTTGAACAGGAGGGGTGAGAGGACCAATCGCTGGGGCACCTCGCAAGCTAGGGGCCTTGGGCTCGATCTCTGCCCCCCTGCCAACACTGATTGCGACCCAAGAGGTAGGAGGAGAACCACCGTAAAATGGTGCCTCCCACCCCAACCCCCCGAGGTGCCACAATAAGATACCATGGTCGATGGTATCAAAAGCCACTGAGAGATCTAATAGGACTAGGACAGAGGAAAATCCCCTGTCCCGAGCCCTCCAAAGATGATCCATCAGCGCGACCAATGCTGTCTCCGTGCTGTAACCAGGCCGGAAGCCCGATTGGTACGGATCTAGGTAATTGGCTTCCTCCAGGAACCCTGGAAGCTGCTGAGCCACCACGCTCTCAACAACCTTTGCAACAAAGCAAAGGTTGGAGACAGGACGGAAGTTATACAAAATGGCTGGGTCCAAGGCAGGCTTCTTAAGGAGGGGTTTTACCACTGCCTCCTTCAAGGCTGCAGGAAAGGATCTCTTCCTCAATGAAGTGTTGACCACTGCCTGGAGCCAGCCATGTGTCACCTCCTGGGCGGCATAAACCAGCCAGGACGGACACGGATCCAATAAACACATGGTGGAACTCAGCCTCCGCATGATCCTGTCCACTTCATCTAAGGACACAGGCTGAAACACATCCCAGATGGTATTAACCAGGCTCACCATTACTCCTTCATCTGACTCCTGCCAGTCAGAGTCCAAGCCGGCCCGAATCTGAGCTATCTTTTCCAGCAGATGCTGACTAAACTCCTTGGCCCTTCCCTGAAAAGGGTCCTCCCTCATCTCCTGATGAAGGAGGGAGCGGGTGACCCCTAAACAAGGCAGCTGGGTGATCATCTGCAATGCAATGAGAGCAGAGAAGTAGGCACACTTGGCAGCCCCCATCGCCACCAGATAAGTCATAGTATAGGCTCTTAGCTGGGCACGGTCATATTCGGCGACGACTGGATTTCCAACTGCTCTCCAGCCCCTCCTTCATCTACCAGAGCTCCCCAGAAAACCAACGAGAGCTAACCGGGATCTGCGATGGGTTAGGGGCCCAATAGGGGACAAACATGGTTGAGAGCCTCCGAGGCCACCAGCTGCCAGGTGTCCAAGGTCTCGGCTGAGCTGTGGGTGAAGGGTGGGGGAAACAACCCAAGCACCGTTGAAACCCCTCAGGGTCCATCAGGTGCCTGGGGCCAAACCATCTAGTCAGTTCCACCTCCCAGTGACATGGGGTGGCCTGCTGGAAGACGCCACAGGAGATAATGATGGGTCCATGACAGGGGCTGAATAGTTGGTGAGCCCCACCAAGATCATTACACCACTGTCCAGAGATGAAAGTCAGGTCAAGTGTGTTCCCCCTCCATGAGTTGGGCCTGAATTATTTGAGTCAGGTCCATAGCTGCCATGGAATCCATGAACTCCTGACCCAAACTTGACATCCTCCCCAGAGAGGGCAGGTTGAAATCCCCAACACTAAAAGTTTGGGGAACTCACCGCCACTCCTGAGAGAATGTCAAGCAGCTCGGGCAGGGCCGTTGCCACAGAGCTGGGAGAAAGGTGCGTGAGCAACAGACCCAACTGACCACCAGGGGCCCAACCTCAGGAGGAGGGACTCACACCTGCCAATCTCGGGACAGTGACCTCCCTTGGACACAAGGTCTCCCTAATAACTACAGCCACCCCACCGCCCCTCCTCTGGGCTCGAGGTTGGTGAAGTACCCAGAAACCTGGGGGACATAACTCACACAGAGGGACTCCTCCTTCCAGCCCCAGCCAGGTCTCCGTGATGCAAGCCAGGTCCGTGGCTTCCTCCTCAATCAATTCATAGAGGAGGGCCAAGGGTCTTCAAACTTGACAAGTTTAAAACTTGTGGACTTCATCTCCCAGAATTTCTAAGCTAACATGACTTGGAGGAGGAATTCTGGGAGTTGAAGTCCATAAGTTTTAAAGCTGCAAGTTGAAGACCCCTATATAGGCAATGGAATCTGGTAGGATCTAGGAAGAGAGTTTTTTCTATCACAGAGAATACCATTTTCCCAGACTAGCCCCAACCCTGTTATCTCTTTTGTAAGGTACTGAAGATTTTAGGTTTGCTCTTGAGCCTGGTGCCTTGAAGACATGGGAGATCCTATTTCATGGTTATATCAATTGTTGCTATTGGTGGGAGTCACCCCGAGCTGCTATTTATATTATTTATAATTTTCTTAAGTTATTTTTATTCTGTTTTTGAATAGTGTTAGCTACCCAGAATCATGCATTTGAGATGAGCAGTCATATAAATTGAATAAACAAATAAACTGGGAAATGGGCAGAATAAGTACATCACTAAACATTATATACCAGGGGTCCCCAACCCCCAGTCTCTGGACTGGCACTGGTCCATGACATATCAGTAACCAGGCGGTGCAAACAAGTGAAGCCCCATCCTTGGGATGCAGGCAATGTGCAAAACCCCTCCAGAGCATGGAAAAACCTCTCTCCATGGAACTGGTGCCCAAAAAGGTTGGGGGCCATTGCTATATACAAATGAACCTCCATTTCTTTGTCACAGTTGAGAAATGATATCAGGTCTTCAGTGATAATGGTACTATGAAGTTCATTCCTTCTGTGTTTTACCAAATAATTCTTTTGTACTGGGGAAAAAGCTCTAGCTGGAAATTCACTCAACTAGATTATGTTCCTTCTCTGTTTCCTCTATCTTTCAAGTTTTACAAGGTACAAAACAAAGGAAATTTGTTGGCTAAACCCAACCAAGAACCATACCTGTCTAAAATAGAATTTTAGCTTTCTACAAGTGGATGTCTTTAGATTTTTGAAATTTGTCTCCCTTAATCCCTCAGCATAGTCAACAAACATCCAGGCAAACACAGTTATCAGCATATAGTCCAACACATTGAGACAGCTGCAAGTACTGAAGGTTGAATTATGCCAATCTCAAGAGTAAGGCAGAGCTGCCCTTCCCTTTGCTTTTCTACTGAGCTCCTAAATATGCTTTGGATCCCAAAGCCTCTGGAAATAAAATTGGAATGCATGTAGGGAGTTGAATGGGAGAAGGAAATTAA
>CM019149.1:108852351-109008511 GCA_009733165.1 Naja naja
TTACTCCTTCATCTGACTCCTGCCAGTCAGAGTCCAAGCCGGCCCGAATCTGAGCTATCTTTTCCAGCAGATGCTGACTAAACTCCTTGGCCCTTCCCTGAAAAGGGTCCTCCCTCATCTCCTGATGAAGGAGGGAGCGGGTGACCCTAAACAAGGCAGCTGGGTGATCATCTGCAAATGCAATGAGAGCAGAGAAGTAGGCACACTTGGCCGCCCCCCATCGCCACCAGATAAGTCATAGTATAGGCTCTTAGCTGGGCACGGTCATATTCGGACCAACTGGATTTCCAACTGCTCTCCAGGCCCCTCCTTCATCTACCAGAGCTCCCCAGAAAACCAACGAGCTAACCGGGATCTGCGATGGGTTAGGGGCCACAAGGGGACAACATGGTTGAGAGCCTCCGAGGCCACCCGCTGCCAGGTGTCCACCAAGGTCTCGGCTGAGCTGTGGGTAAGGGTGGTGGGAAACAACCCAAGCACTGTCTGAAACCCCTCAGGGTCCATCAGGTGCCTGGGGCAGAACCATCTAGTCAGTTCCACCTCCCAGTGACATGGGGTGGCCTGCTGGAAGACTAGCCACAGGAGATAATGATCGGTCCATGACAGGGGCTGAATAGTTGGTGAGCCCCCACCAAGATCATTACACCACTGTCCAGAGATGAAAGTCAGGTCAAGTGTGTTCCCCCCTCCATGAGTTGGGCCCTGAATTATTTGAGTCAGGTCCATAGCTGCCATGGAATCCATGAACTCCTGACCCAAACTTGACATCCTACCCAGAGAGGGCAGGTTGAAATCCCCCAACACTAAAAGTTTGGGGAACTCCACTGCCACTCCCAAGAGAATGTCAAGCAGCTCGGGCAGGGCCGTTGCCACAGAGCTGGGAGAAAGGTACATGAGCAACAGACCCAACTGACCACCAGGGCCCAACCTCAGGAGGAGGGACTCACACCTGCCAATCTGCGGGACAGTGACCTCCCTTGGACACAAGGTCTCCCTAATAACTACAGCCACCCCACCGCCCCTCCTCTGGGCTCGAGGTTGGTGAAGTACCCAGAAACCTGGGGGACATAACTCACACAGAGGGACCCTCCTTCCAGCCCCAGCCAGGTCTCCGTGATGCAAGCCAGGTCGTGGCTTCCTCCTCAATCAATTCATAGAGAGGCCAGGGTCTTCAAACTTGACAAGTTTAAAACTTGTGGACTTCATCTCCCATAATTTCTAAGCTAATATGACTTGGAGGAGGAATTCTGGAAGTTGAAGTCCATAAGTTTTAAAGCTGCCAAGTTTGAAGACCCCTATACTAGGCAATGGAATCTGGTAGGATCTAGGAAGAGAGTTTTTTCTATCACAGAGAATACCATTTCCCAGACTAGCCCCAATCCTGTTATCTCTTTTGTAAGGTACTGAAGATTTAGGTTTGCTCTTGAGCCTGGTGCCTTGAAGACATGGGAGATCCTGTTTCATGGTTATATCAATTGTTGCTATTGGTTGGGAGTCCCCCCCCCCCGAGCTGCTATTTATATTATTTATAATTTTCTTAAGTTATTTTTATTCTGTTTTTGAATAGTGTTAGCTACCCAGAATCATGCATTTGAGATGAGCAGTCATATAAATTGAATAAACAAATAAACTGGGAAATGGGCAGAATAAGTACATCACTAAACATTATATACCAGGGTCCCCAACCCCAGTCTCTGGACTGGCACTGGTCCATGACATATCAGTAACCAGGCGGTGCAAACAAGTGAAGCCCCATCCTTGGGATGCAGGCAATGTGCAAAACCCCCTCCAGAGCATGGAAAAACCTCTCTCCATGGAACTGGTGCCCAAAAAGGTTGGGGGCCATTGCTATATACAAATGAACCTCCATTTCTTTGTCACAGTTGAGAAATGATATCAGGTCTTCAGTGATAATGGTACTATGAAGTTCATTCCTTCTGTGTTTTACCAAATAATTCTTTTGTACTGGGGAAAAGCTCTAGCTGGAAATTCACTCAACTAGATTATGTTCCTTCTCTGTTTCCTCTATCTTTCAAGTTTTGTTGGCTAAACCCAACCAAGAACCATACCTGTCTAAAATAGAATTTTAGCTTTCTACAATTGGATGTCTTTAGATTTTTGAAATTTGTCTCCCTTAATCCCTCAGCATAGTCAACAAACATCCAGGCAAACACAGTTATCAGCATATAGTCCAACACATTGAGACAGCTGCAAGTACTGAAGGTTGAATTATGCCAATCTCAAGAGTAAGGCAGAGCCACCCTTCCCTTTGCTTTTCTACTGACCTCCTAAATATGCTTTGGATCCCAAAGCCTCTGAAATAAAATTGGAATGCATGTAGGGAGTTGAATGGGAGAAGGAAATTAATCAGTTGTGTTCATTTTGCTGGTAGAAGAGCACTGTTGGATCCAAGCCAAATAAATGAATGAGTCAGCCAGAAATTGCTTCCAGCTTCCTCTTCCAAATACACAAAGAAATGTATTTTTAATTGCATCTGATATTTTGGCTGACAGTAATCACCTAGATAACAATATTGGATACCGAATAATATTATTGCTTGTCTTTTTAAAACAAACAAAACAATTGTAAACTTCTGGGATATTTCTGGACAGATGGTTACCTTTCAAAAGATTCAATTTAGCTATGCTTTCTGACCTTAGCAGAAAATGTGTGAAAACATGGGGTTGTTATAAATAGAAGTCATTAATATCCTATATAAAAGTATCTGACCAAAACAGGAGCGCTGGCTTCCATAGGAGACGTCCAAAAAAAAAAGAGACTGGAAGTCGTAACAACACAATGGAAACCCCAATGCTTTGAAAATGTGCAATGCACACATAGGAAAAGGGTAGGACTTGAATTATAGTTCTTGAATTATAACCTTGGGGTTTTTTTTTACCATTCTTGAAAATGATAATGAACAGGACACAGATTGTGCACCAGAGGTGGTATTCAGCAGGTTCTGACCAGTTCTGAAGAACGGGTAGCAGAAATTTTGAGTAGTTCGGAGAACTGGCAAATACCACCTCTGACTGGCTCCGCCCCCATCTATTCTCTGCCTCCCAAGTCCCAGTTGGTTGGCTGGGTTTTCTTTTGTTGCCCTGCACAGGAGAATGGAGCTGGAAAGCAGGTTAGTGGGGTGGGAAAGGAATGGGATTTTGCAATAACCTTCTCCCAGGAGTGGAGTGGGAATGGGGATTTTGCAGTATCCTTCCCCTGCTGCACCCACCGAGCCACGCACACAGAACTGGTAGTAAATTTTTTTGAATCCCACCACTGGTGTGCACCCTGCTTGCTGATTGGTTGACTCAACTTCCTGTTCTGTTCTTCACTGTTACAGAGCCCCCTAGCCTAAACTTTACAATTCTCCAACATTTAAAAGGAACACCTAATGCAATTGTGTACTAATCAAGGAGGGAAGCAACCTGGAATTAAGGAGAAACTTCCTAACGGTGAGGACAATTAATCAGTGGAACCACTTGCCTTCAGAGATTGTGGGTGCTTCATTACTAAAGGTTTTTAAGAAGAGACTGGACAGTCATTTGTCTGAAATGGTACAGGATATCCTGCTGGAGCAGGGGGTGGACTAGAACAGTGGTTCTTAACCTTTTTGAAAGAATCGCCCCCTTGAGCCATTGAGGAAGTTGTCATCGCCCCCTCCCCCAACATAACCACTCCCCTGCCACCTCTTAACGTCCCCAAGGGGGCCAGCAGAGGGGCGCTAAGAGGCTCGCAGGAGGGCGTTCGAGGCGCCGGCCCTGCAGGTTCACCAACTGACTGTAGTAATGGTCCGGAGCCGGTGCCTCCAATGTGGAAGAGGTGGCGCATTATGTGCCACCGCGGCCGCATTCGACGCGCCACCTCCCTGCCACCTCTTAGTGTCCCCAAGGCCAAGGGGCCCAGAAGAGGGGTGCTAAGAGGTGGCAGGGGGGCATTCGAGGTGCCAGCCGGCCCTGCAGTTTCACCCATTTTGGCGCCGGCTCCGGAGCGGTGCTACAGTCAATGGGTGAGCCTGCAGGGCCAGTGCCTTAAACGCCCCCCTGCTGCCTCTTAGCATCCCCAAGGGGGCCAGCAGAGGGGCGCTAAGAGGTGGCGGGGGGGCAGCATGTCAAACGCGGCCATGGCAGCACGTAACGTGCTACTACTTCCACATTGGAGGTGCCGGCTCCGGAGCAGTGTTAGTCAATGGGTGAACCTGCAGGGCCGGCCGGCACCTCGAACGCCCCCCTGTTGCCTCTTAGTGCCCCTCTGCTGGCCCCCTTGGGGACATTAAGAGGCAGCAGGGGGGCGTTCAAGATGCCGGCCCTGCAGGCTCACCCGATTGACTGTTGTACCGCACCTGAACCGGCGCCTCCAATGCGGCAGCATGTTGGGATAAGCCACCGCCACCGCTTTCCCAAAGTGCTGCCGCTCTCGCATTCTTTCTGCCTGTCCATCCGTCCATCTGTCCATCCATCCATCCAAAAGGTCTGTCTGTTTGCCTGCCTGCCTTCCTGCCTATCTACCTACCTGTCTGTCTTTTTGTCTACCTACCTACCTATCTATCAAGATCTCTCTCTCTCTCTCTCTCTCTCTCTCTCCCAATATATTTTGCTCCATTACCCCCATATCGCCCCCTTCTGTTCCTTTGCCCCCACATCACCCCTTTTCATTCCATTGCCCCCCTGAAAAACAAAATCACCCCTTGGGGGGCGATATCGCCCAGGTTAAGAACCACTGGACTAGAAGACCTCCAAGATCCCTTCCAGCTCTATTTTATTCTAATGTGTTCTCCGAATGACAAACTCATATGTTCCCTCACATGCAGTGCCAGAGAAGTCTGCTAGAGCCTTTAGGCATTGCCTTCACAATAAAGTGCTCCCTGGTAACAGTTCAGATTCTTTAGCACTGCCCCAGCTCTTTATTCCCAAATTATCTTTGTGGAATTATAACTGATACCATTAGCTCTTTCACTCTGTTTTGTCTATAAGCAGTTTTATAGGGCTGTGCATGCTTCAAAAATGATTTGGAAGATATGGTTTGGACCTTATGTGAGTGTAGCCATCTTCTGCTATGATTAAAGCAGGATCTGAAGCTCAGGAAAAGGCAATACTTAATTCCAATCCTTCCAATGGGGGAAATAAACAAACAAAATACCCAGTTTGGCAGCTGCTTGAATGGAACTGAGTAGTGTTCTCCAATACTGCTGATAAAGTGAAGAGATGAACCCAGGAAGTAGTGGGAGATAAAAGAAGGCTATACACTCCATACTGTCCCTACCCAAGCTCTATTCCTCCAATACCTTCCCTTCATGCTAGTAGATCACAACTGTTCTAACCCAATTACACCCTTTTTTTCCAAGTTATCACTTCACAGTCTCCAAGAATTCTGAAGTCTCAACCCAAATGAAAAGAATAAATTTGAGGAAGTTTGCTATAGTCATTATAGCCACCAAGATCTACCAAGCTTCTATCCAGAATATTTGCAAAGAAATTAATCACATGTATAGCAAAAAAACCAACAACAACCAGGTGTAAGCAGAGAGATCTTAACATTGAAGGTGGGGGAATGGAAGGATGTAAATATTTTATTGTTATCACTTAGGGGGTTTTTGTCCACAAAAATCTGCAATATAATTCTCCAGTGGAGATATAAAACAGTGCTTTTGCCCCAACTGAGTAATTAAAGTTCCTGTGACATATTTAATTTTTAACCAAGCTAGGGATAATCCTAGGGGTCTGGCATACTGAATATTTTCAAATCTATTTTGGAGCCTAGACATGTTCCTTTCTTCAAATCTTTTGCAATATTATAAAACCATTGGCTAGTTTTCATTTGTATTACAAAGGTCCTTTTTCTCCATAAATAGTAAACAGATGTTCATTTACAATCATAAGAAGAGCCATACTGGATCTAGCTTAGCATTCTTTTCTCACAGTGGCCCACCAGATGCCAGCAGGAATATCAAAGCTGTACATGAAGGCAATAGTACATGTTACCTTACAATTTCCAGGATCTGATAGTAAGATTGTTGTTGAGAACCTTACCTTCCAGGTCCTGGTTTGCTTTTTAAAGTAACCCAAGCTGATTATCATCCTATGCTGTGGTGATGAATTCCCCTACGTTAACTAGGCAGAGTGTGAAGAACTTTACCCTTCCTGAAGGTAGCAAGTGACATTTTGTTCTGTTGTAGATGAGCATTCTGGGTTTTATTTAGGGAACTTGTACAGCTAATTTCAAATTTCTCCCATGAAGGCTACTCACACCAAGGGAATAGAATAGAATAGAATAGAATAGAATAGAATAGAATAGAATAGAATAGAATAGAGTAGAGTAGAGTAGAGTAGAATAGAATAGAATAGAATAGAATAGAATAGAATAGAATAGAATAGAATAGAATTCTTTATTGGCCAAGTGTGATTGGACACACAAGGAATTCGTCTTTGGTGCATATGCTTTCAGTGTACATAAAAAGAAAAAAAGACATTCATCAAGAATTATAAGATACAACACTTAGTAGTCATAAGTTACTAAATAAGCAGTCAAATCATACTAGGAAACAAATAAAACAATATAAATCATAGAGATACAAGCAACAAGGTTATAGTCATAAGTGGGAGGAAATAAGTAATAGGAAGGATGAGAAGAATAATAGTAATAGAGTCTTAGTAAATAGTTTGACAGTATTGTGCGAATTAGTTGTTTAGCATTCAAGGAAAATCTGTCCTTGTAGCTAGTTTTTCTGGCGGGAATATCTTTTTCATAATATTATTCCACAGTGTTGCTGTGAAGTTGGAATGCCCACATAAAACCAATAGTCAGTTCCTTTTGCTCAGTCCTTGGACCTAACCAATAGCTAGCAAAAATACTATAATAAAGTTCTAGATAATTGATCATGCGGTGATTGTGGGCCATTCAATGTCATATTCAGTGGGATAAGTCCTAGAACATTAACTATCAAGGCAATAAGCCACTGACAACTGTTGGTTACTCATGTGGAAAGACTCCTGAAAAGAAGCTTGGCCAGCATGCAGAGTTGGAATGGTCTCTTTACATGGTGTTTTATTATTGAACAACAAATCAGTGAATGGAACCAACCATCCATCATCCAAAGCTTACTAAAAACAATAATTAAGAGGTGTTTTTTTTTCGTCTTGAGAGCCTGAAAGTAGTTTTTATCTAGGACTTTTTTTAGTCTGTAGAAGTGGATAGAGTACTGTATAACCTAACCCTATGCCCTCCTGGCTCCTGTGGGTGGGACGCATGTGGCTGACCAGGTCTGGAAGGGAGCCAACAACTTCTTAGGGACAGCGGGATGTTAGTAGCCTAGTGAGGCAATGGTATGTCCAGTGCTTACGAGGCCTTCTCTGGATTCAGTTTCCAAATGTTTGTTTTGTGGGAAGATTATTTTATGTTAAAAGCTATACAAATCATAACATTTGACAAATGTAAACCAATACATTTTATCATTTTACAAAACAAGGACATCATTAATATATCTTTTATAAATATTCCATTCACAGTGTTTACAGCTTCTCTAGTTTCCCATAGTACAATATAGGTGATTGATTATTGTTTTTATTATGACTGAAGTCATAATAATAATGGAGGGAGGAACATTCTTTATTTTGTTCAACCAGTTTAAATGTATATAATACACCTTATCATACCAAGCCATTTATAGTCTTATCTGGAGTGCGAAGCCTAGTAATGATAACTCATAACCTTATTCCTTATCTACATTGCTGTAGTACCTGACCTTTGATGACCATTCAGGAACTTCAGATGGTGTAAAATGTGGTGATTCATTTTTGTGGGCTAGAGCCATCATAAGAAATGCAAATATTATGGACTCTGCACTGGATTAAAATAGTTTCTAAAACCCCTTAAGCATAAAACTATGGGTTTCTCATTGAGAAAGTGGTTTGTTACATAGTAGATAATTTCCCTAACCCTTTTCACATATGCTGCTCTGCTGATTTTCAGAAATAACTTCACAAATAAAGGTGTAACTTCACAAATAAAGGTGTAACTCCTAATTTTACTTCAAACATATTTCTTTTCAAGAGAAGTTTACCCATTTGCTTGTGATGCATAATCAAGGGATATATATAGATGAGCAAATTGTACTTAAGACTGATCTTTCTATGATGTATATTAAAGAATTTGCACAGAAATGTGATCCCTTTTTATCAAATCCCATGTAAGCAATAACCAAATGTCAGTATCAAGAAAGTAAGTCAGAAATTTTCCCCAAAAAACCAAAATATGCTTGCTTATCAATCTGCATCCAATTTGAATAGGATAGGCTTTCAAATAATCATTTTCACGCATCAAGTCTTTTTCATAGCTCTTGTAACATTTGAATTCTAATTCCATACTATAGGCCAACTGGATTCCGTGGGAAGTGACTTCCTCGAGACTACCAATTCATTTGGTCAGATCACAGATTTGCAGTATACAGTATATGGTTGCTAAATTGGCCTTAAAACTTACTGAACCATCACAGAGATGCTTGCCAACATAATGGGTTAATTGAATTTCATTAAGCAAATTGAGTCAATGGTTTTCATGGTTCTCTTGCTATCCATACTAAGCACAGAATCTCTCATGCGATCATTGTTTGGTTCCTGGTCAGGTCAAAGCCTACACAATAACTTGAATTGGAAGCCACAAAAATCTCAGGCAGGATCTCAGACTTAAAGTTATCACCTAACATTGCCTAAATGTAAGAGGTGCAGGAAATCTAATTTGGTGGATATTTGTATGTAAGATATGATTATCTGACTTGAGGGAGACTGAATACAGAAGTTGTTTCTTATTTTGAGCTAAAAGGACTACATCTTGTTCACCACGTTATAAAAAAGATTTTGAGACTCTCGAAAAAGTACAGAGAAGAGCAAACAGGATGATTAGGGGGCTGGAGACTAAAACATATGAAGAATGTTTACAGGAACTGGGCTTGGCTAGTCTAGTGAAGAGAAGGAGCAGGGGAGACATGATAGCACTCTTCCAATATTTGAGGGGCTGCCACAGAGAGGAAAGGATCAAGCTATTTTCTAAAGCACCTGTAGGCCAGATAAGGAATAATGGGTGGAAACTGAACAAGGAGAGATTTAACCTGGAAATAAGGAGAAACTTTCTGACAGTGAGAACAATCAACCAATGGAACAGCTTGCCCTCGGAAGTTGTGGAAGCATTATCACTTGAGACCTTCAAGAAGAGATTGGACTGCCATCTGTCAGAAATGGTGTAGGGTCTCCCATTTGGGTGGGAGGTTGGACTAGATGACCTATAAGGTCCCTTCCAACTCTGATTATCTGTTATCTCTTGACAATATAACTTTCCTTAACACATACATACCCTCCTTTCCTTTTTAATTTCCCTCAAAAGATTGCCTCAGCAACACCTGACTGCCATTCTCTTACCTCCTTCCTTGGCAACTTGCAGACTGGGCAGAAGCCAAATCTAATGCAAACATGATTGTAAGGGTCAACATGCTCTTAGTTCCAACCACTTTTAGAATTCTAATTGTTATTCGGGGAAGTTACATTCCTGACAAAACAATTGGGTGAATGATTCATAGTTAAACCAGCACCTCAGAAACACAATATTTTTCATTACACTGGAAAAGACTGTGTGCGCACAGTAGCAGGCACGTATATGCACACATTCTGTCAGAAGCCTCATAGAACCCAATATTACCAATAATCCATCAGGATGCGTCCAAACTTTACAACAGATCTGATTAGGGGGGCAGTTCCAAGGAAGGCAGACAAGGGTCAAAGGGCAAGCTAGAGATGACACATTTGGAAATAGATCACTGTTAGACTCCACAAGGACCATGCAAGGATCCAAAGACCAGAAACAATGGGTGAAAACATGCTGGTAGTCAGATCCCGGAGATGGTAGGCAAAAATATTACGGTAGGTTTATCTCATAAAGCAGGGCAGGCCAGTAAGGCCAAACCAGCCAAGCAGATTGGCCAAGCTAAGGGAGAGGGGATCTATTCTGTAGCTTCTTCCAAAATTATAGGTTAGCCTGAGGAATCAAAATTAGAGCAAGAAGTTTACAAGATCAACTTTAGTTCTTTGACTCCTTGGATCCAAATGTTTTGCTGAAATCAAATTATTCATCATTCATGCTGTTCCCATGAATCTTGAATATCTAAATGTCAAATGCCAACTAATTATTTCTCTTCCATGCTTCCATAAGCATTTATTAATGCTAGTTATGGTGGTGAGCTGAAACTTCTCCAAGATGGTAATGTTTGGATATCTTCTGAGTAGAAAAAAATATACTAAAATCCCCTGGAAAAGTCTGGCAATAAAATTTCTAAAGCTGACTATTGTCAGCAAAGTTTCTTTCCTATACAGCAAAGTATTTTAGTAAATGCTTTTTCCTATTAAAGCATTTTTCAGTGTTTTTCAGGATACTCCCTATAAAAGTGATGCTACATCATCGCACGTTGCTGATTTCAGGAGCTTTGAAAAACATGGTGCAGGGGAGGGAATATGGTCAGCATATACAAGGAATGTTGATGAGATCGATCATCTGCCCATTCTGTGATTTTAACTATTGCAAAATGCTAAACCCCTCCCTGCACTCCTCTATCACTCTTTAAAAAAAAGTAATATGGACATTCAAACCAATTTTCCATGGTCTAAACCTCAATCTTCACATTCAAAAGCATTTAAGTAAAATCATTTTCTGGGAGAAAAACCATAAGGAAGGCCCATTGCCTTAAACTTTAACCAGTTGGAAAAAGGCTTCTGTACAAGGTTGGCCCTGAATCTAGTCTAGCAGAAACCCTCCTATATTCTTATGCAGAAGTTGCTGAGTCAAACAATCTGTGAAAGAAGTAACTCTTGTCAGGATCCCCTCTTTAGCATGAATATGACTATGTGGGATAGGAAGGAAGTGATGCTTCTCTAGTTGTGAGGAGAACTGAGCTAGTGAATTCTCACTTGTGACTTACTTTTGTAAAAAGTTAGCACCCACCCCTCTCCAAGAAGAATGAAATATTTTGAGAAATATTTTTAAAAGGCAGAATATTATATTTCCCTGGATGAGAATTTGAGAAACATGTTTTTTTAGAGGCAGGAAGCCGACTCAAGTCTTAATATCTCCCACCTTTCTTAATAGCCTCAGCACATGTCAGCATTTATGAGATAAAGAGATAGACAGCTCTATTCATAACAAATACCCTCACCCAAGATCCGACAAAGGTAAGATTAGCCCTCAGCCACAGTAGGAATTGCACAACGCCCCTTCATCACATCACCCTCAGAAACTTCAATCAAACTTACCTCGGACAAACTCCTAGGATTTGTGCATGGCCCCATGGGAATCTGACAACAGCCAGTAGAATACATGTTCTTGCACAGGAACAGGGAGTTCAAGTGCAAAGCCCAAGAAATACCCCCCACTCTCAACTCCATCTGGTCAGCTGCCCAGAATCCATGTGCTTGGTGGTTCTGTCCATCTTTAAACCATCTTTCCAATCAGCCTTCATGTTTCCAGTGTCTTTCTCCCAGCTTGGAACTGAACCAGATGTATATTTTTCTCCACTTTCCCCATTCCATCTTAATCACAAATGGTTATGTCTAATTCACCCATGTATTTAGATTAGAGAAAGGAAGGTCTTCAATCTTGTCCAACTTTGACCTTTCCAAGTATATTCAACTCAATTTCCATTCTATTTCTTGGTGCCTTGGAGGGGATCAACTGGCATGGGGAATCAATTCTTGGTGCCTTGGAGGGGATCAACTTGGAGTGGAACAACTTTATCTGCACTCCAATTATCTACTGTACTTTTTAAAAAAAGAAATGGATAAAATAAGTATGCAATGTTTCTCTGTGTTATACACTGCTAGGACATTCTGCTTCTGCTACTTCCATCAATTGAAAAGCAATCACCTTCTTTCCTTGTTGGTTTGTGAAGCAGGTAAATTGATGCTCCTTGGCCATAGCACAGCCAGGTAGATTACAGGGCACTAAGCAAAACTTGATCAGAAGCTGAACTGGGAGACCATTTCCCTGGGGTGTTGTTTCTAGGCCACAAGAGGTTTTCTTTTACTTTGTTGTAAAAGGGATCCTATGATTTCTGCCTGCCTTCCCACCTCCACTTTATGGAACATGTCTTTAATAATGGCATTGTTTTTGGAAATTAGATAGTTATTGCCTCAAGGCAGATTTTAGTTGCAATCTAAGTGAAAATTAAACATATTGACATTACATCAAAATTAATGAGAAGGAAATCTTTCACTAGGCCAGTTGTTTTCAGTAATTTCAATGAGACATAAGCACACCTAATTTTCTCTAGGCTGAGCTTCATGGATTATATTACAATGGAAATTCACCAATGCAATCCAAAAAGCTATATGCTGCTATAATGAACCCCTTCCCTTTTGTTAGTGTGGTTTTGAGCATCCAAATATTCAGATGTTTAATATTATGCTTAATTTTAAAGCAAAATTAAGATTCCATGCAACAAATTAAAATGGGCAGAATAGCTATTAACATCAAGAGTATCATAAAATGTTATTTTTGTTGTCCATGTGTAGTCATCAGCCAACAAAAGAAAACTCTTATGAGAACTATACATAGTTAAAAGTCCACATCAATATTTTTAAAAACATTAAAAAATCAACAAAACAAATATGTGTCTTTATGGAATGTGAGTATAATTTACATTCTGCCAAAAAAAAACCTATCTTTCATTGCAGAGTGTATGTGGTGGTGGGCTTGCAGCTAAGTGACATCTGCTGTGTCCTCAAATCTGCAACAATTGAACCCTTTCAAGTTTTTAAATAGAACTAGGAAAATAAAGAATGTACATGTAGAATAACCTTTTAGTGGAAGCATGACTAGAAAAAGCTGTAGTGTAAAAACCACGATAGACACTCCAGAACTGAGATGAAAGGTAGGGTCAGTGGTGATATTCAGCAGGTTCTGACCAGTTCTGGAGAACTGGTAGTAGAAATTCTGAGTAGTTTGGAGAACCAGCAAATACCACCTCTGACTGGAGATTTTACAGTATCCTTCCCCTGCCATGCCCACCAAGCCACGCCCACAGAACCAGTAGTAAAAAAAAAATTGAATCCCACCACTGGGTAGGGTGATATATAATAGTTCACTAGAGGAGCTAGAATGATTGCTGGTCATTAAGATATCTCAGAGCAGTCACTGTCATCCAAAGTCAACTCAAGGTATTGATTTGAAGATGCAATTTAAGAGGAACCATTATGAAACTTAAAATTTCATAATAACATTAGGCCTTTTATTCTTGCAATAAAAAGATGTAATGAATGCATAAAGGAACTTGAACCAAGCAAGAATCCCTTTTACTAATATTTTGTTTTCTGTTATCCTGCACCTCACTAGGCTGCATATAGATAAAAACAAAGTTTCAATTATTTCAATATGTGATGAAACAAAGGCTTAATGTTACAATAAATAAATGTCTTAATAATATTATGAAATGAATACCCTGAGACAGCCCAAGATTTCCTTGAAGTGATTTCAAAGGTTTTTTCCCTGCTTTCCCTTTTTTTTAATATAAACTATAATTGAATTCCTTTCAGTTCTTAAAATAGGATTTTTCCCCCTAGCCTGGATTTTTTTCCAAGGCAGAATGCTTGTACCAGACAATATTATTGGAGATGCAAAAGAATTATTTACACACACATGGCTATTTGGTAATATGGCACTATGTTCACTATGCTGAATAGGCATAATACCATAATAATACTATAAACCTTAACATTCTGACATTTTCTTCTCCATCTCTCCCCCAAACCCCCAGGGTGGATACCTTTTTCTATTTCATATTATTAACAATAGTCTCTCTCATACACACAGACACACAGACACCAGTTATAGGCCTGTTCCCGATGCCTTTACTGTAGGTTAGGTTTTTCTTCCTCTTTGCAACCACTTGAAAACAAAGTTTCTCTAAAGAAAAGATTTAAGGGAAGACAAGATCCTTTCCAAAATCAGGGGAAATAACCTGAATTATCTAGAAGGGCTCATTCAGGTGATTTTTTCAGTACTTGCATAAGGCTGAGGTAGAAGAATGCCTTTCTGGGATCCCTATTCATAAAGAGTTTGGTCTGGCTACATCTGACATGATTTTTTTTGTTTAGAGACCTGCCCTAAAGAGAAGGAAGTGAGTCTTGTTTATCACACATAGATAATGAAAGAAGTGAAATATTGGTTTCCAAATAGCCAAATAGTATTGCATTTGATAAAACCTGCAAAATTACCATAAGGTTGAATTCTTATGCATGCTTGTCAATAAACTATAAACTTCGTTTCTGTCACTGCAATATATTTCCAAACAAATACGTCAGGGTGAGATTCTACTGGTTCTGTCTGGCTCTACAGAACTGGTAGCTCTGAAAAGTAGCAGACACAGAACCAGTTCTGCGTCTGCTGCTGTTTTGGCCCACCCTCCCGTCCGGGGTCTTACCTGTCCTTTATTTCCTGCTTTTTCAACCGCAGCTGCTTTGCGCAGCACAGCTGCAGCTGAAAAAGCAGGAAAAAAGGGCTTTTCCAACCGCTACACACCTGCACACAGCACTGCTCAGCTGTCCGGGCAGCTCAGCAGGTTGTAAAGTGCACTCGCGTGACTTGCGTGACTCGCGCATGCACACGTGATGCAGAGCAACAGAACTGGTAGTTATACCGGTTGGATCCCATCCCTGAAATACATACATTTTAAGGGATTGAAGATGAACCTGTTTTCTTGTAGATTCTGCAGCCATTCCACGTATGCTACCAAGGAAATCTGAACTCTTGACTGCTCCTGTTGCTGTCTCTAAGATCTAAGCTCTGCCGATTAATTATCTTTTCAAACTATATTCAGGATTAAAGGAGACAAAAATCATGTCTCCTTGAATAGCTAGCTACTCATTATATTTTCATGAGAAACCCCAAACCAGATTGGTCCTCTTGAACTTGTCTACTTTGTATAAGTTTCAGTAATTCCTGAGTTCAGTGCTAAATGCTCTAGTCTAGGTAGTAATTATTGTCACACGCACTTAAAATTAGTCAGATCTCATCACTGAGTTATTCTTCATTATTTCCCAACTGCACTACTTCTGCTACTGAAGTTCAGACTAAAAAAAGTCAGAAACAGTGCAATTCCAGAACAGTTGGAACATTTCATATGAAGTAGTGAACAACATCAGAAGTATTTAAGTATTTCCACTTAAAATGCTTTTGCAAGCATTTATCAGGCTGAGAATGGAATCCTTTGTGGGATAGTCAACAATTTCTTCTTCCATCAGGGCTGGAAAAATCACAAGAACATCTTGACATTTGTAGGACAGTTTTTGTGCATATGATTTCAGCTTAAATTAGGATGGCAAGAATTAGATAGATTTTTTCCAAACCTCAGAACACTTTTGACTCAAACTCTAGAGCTAATGTTTCATGGTTATGTGCCAACAAACCAGACTAAGATGCAAAGCTCCTTCTACAATAATGGGTACAAAACCATAATAATGACTTTGATATTGAATGAGAGTGACAGGATGGCCATTCTGGCCAGCAGAACTATACTTACAATCTGAATTTACCCACAAATAAAAAAACAGTGGAGAGAGAGTTGTAGTTCAGTGGTAGACCACATGTTTTGCATAACGAAAGTTCCATGTTTCACTTCTGACATCTCAAGTTAAAAGGTGGGTAGCCTAAATAACTACTAGGTCAGAGGCATATAAGCCCTTATCCTGTTTTATTCCTTTGGCACTTTTGAGCTATGATGTGCACTAATTGCAGCTACTCAAGAATTGCTTTCATTGTTGAACTATTGAATCAATTTAGTTCAATAAGAACTTAATGACTAGCTTTAATCCTTTAATCAGCTGATACAGTAAATTGATTTCATTCAATTTTTTTATTCCTACCCAGATTCCTATACATTTCATTTGAAGTCTTCTCCAGGCCTTGTAGGTATATGAAGAATCCCCCTCCCATTTTTTTTAAAAGAGGTTTATGACATATTCTTCAATGCAGACTCTGGATTTCTACATGGACCACAAAAAAGCAATCCAGGTTTTGGATTCAGAACTGCATTTTTAGCATTTTTGCACTTATCCTTCTTTTTTAAATGTGCTCAATTTGGAGGTTATTTTCTATTTCTAAGTCCCATACTCATCATGTGCTTAAGAAATGAATATAAGAAAATGTTTTCACTTAGCAATATATTGCTACAACACATAAGCATTTGTGGAGTGAGGAAAATAGAGATAATCTATTATTTTAATAAAACTTCTATACCTAATCACAAGTAACTAAATATCTGTAGTCTATCTTGAGAAGATGATGAAGGGCCATGCATCACATTCTAGCTCACAGGCCAAGGGCTGGTCCTGGCTTGGTTCTGTTGTGTTCTTCTTGACTCAGTAGACCACATGTCGGTCTTTGTCTATCACTTTTGTAAACTATAATTTCTGTTTACTGAAGAGAAGACTCATCTCAAATGTTGGCTTAATTAGCGGACACAGAGCAGCAAAATCTAGCAGTTATCTAGAATTGTCTATTCTTTCAAGTTTTGGGGACACAGGCAGAGAAATATACTAGAGTTGGATGATGGGCGAGCTGTCTGAATTGCCTGGAAATCTCTATCATTTTTTTTCCAGAAAGAGAAAATATTGGAAGAGCTTGGATAAAGGAAAGTCAACAGTAGCAGCCCTTGACAGAATGCATCTCTTGGGGTTTTTCATGTTTTGAAGGAAGAGAGAAAAGATAGAAAACTCTTCCAACCCTTCCTGTCTTGCAGTCCTGCTATTGGATTAACAACTAATTAAAAGGAAGAGAAAATGAAGAAATGATAGGGATGGCCTTTTCTGGAATAGTGAAGACAAGTGAGAAAAGTAGGAATTTTCTGGCTCGGATCCATTATTCAGTTGAGGTGAGATTTTACCAACCTCCTAAACTTTATTTCTGATGCTGCCTTGTAAAAAAAATCTTCCTTGAAATGTTTAGTTTTAATTGATGAAAACATGTGGCCAAGGAGTTGGATTAGGATGGAATATCCTTGTTCAAATATATCCTTAGTCATGGAAAGTCATTGAGTAATTTTGTGCCAGTTAATTTCTCTCAATTCAGCCTTTTAATGTAGCTGTTCTGGGGACAAAATGAAAGGGGAGTTCTTTATAAGCCACCTTGATTTCTTGGAGAAATAGCAGGAGATTTCTTTCTTTCTCCTTCCTCCCACCCTCCCTCCCTCCCTTCCTTCCTTCTGCAATGCCTCCTTCACAAAGTCCAATCATCTATTCCCCTGCCATGGGCAAATATCTCATTCAATTCCAGAATTCCTCTGTGTCCCTTCTCCCCATGTTCTTGACAACATTCAAACCCAAGTGGGCAATATTGTGGTCACTTCTGGAAAATTGATTGTACAGAATGCAAAATAGGACTTTTAAAAGACATGCTGACTAAAACTGCTATAACTTCATAAATAAAATAAGAGCCACTGCTAAAGTTATTGACATGAAGGTTTTTTCAAGTGGCTATACATCTACTGGTCTTGAAACTAGCAATTTGAAGTTGCATCTTGTAAGTATGTAAGTGAGAAAAGTATTATCTTCAATTGCCAAAAGTAATAATTTGATATTCAGGGTTACAATAATTGCTGCAAACTATCCAAAGGAACAGAGCAGTAATTCCTGTTTAACAAACTTCAGAAGAGTTCTTTTTTAAAGCAAGCTATCATCTGTAATTAAGTTTTTTTTAATTTGCAAGTCCTTTGAAGTTCTATCATATTGAAAACATAAAACAAGAAGTGTGTCTTCTTTTTATAGAATCTGATGAATGAATCTGAAGAGAGGGTTAGATCTCCAGAACCACTTTTAAAAGCATCTAGTGTTTTTTTAATTTATTTTTTAAAAAGCAATAACACTGGCAAAAAAAACCTTAAAATGGGCACTTGTAGAAGTGAATTAATATGTCAACAGCTTCTGCATTGATGAAAAAAAAGCCTTTTAACAGATTTGGAAGAACCTTTATTTTTGTAATTTCAGCCTTCATGCTTGTAACAAACTCCTTAGGACATTTTAATTAATTATGATTAAGGCATACCTTAGGAGTTAGCATGAATTGTATTATATCAACTTCATGCAAGCAGAGCAAGTATTGTTTTTTGGGCTGAGACATAGTCGGCTGTTACAAATTCACTCTTTTGAAGCTGTCTCCAGATGTATTGAAGAACAGTTTCCATAATCTCCAACTACTGGTAGTCGAACATCTGCAGAGCTTCCAGTTGCAAAATCATAAAAACAAGTCATATAAGGCAGTTTTTCTTACTCTATATGGCAAGACAGTTAAACGTTTTTCTTCCTTATCCCTTCTAGATCCATCCATCCATCACATTTTTTTTGTATGTGTGTATACACACATACACACAATAGTATATGTCTGTTTATGGCTTCTTGTGTAATCTTCCCTTCATGACACCTTGTTCAAACAACATCATGTTTGGGAATTCTATTTAATTCTGGCATTGAAAAAGGTCATAGTATGTTAGAAGAGTTATTCCTTAACCAATAAAAAAAAATGTTTCTAAATATTTTATTGATATTACATGTTACTGATTTATATCCTTTGGTATATACAGGTAGCCCTTGACGTACGATCACAATTGAGCCCAAGATTTCTTTTGTTAAGTGATACAATTGTTAAGTGAGTTTTGTCCCATTTTACGACCTTTCTTGACACAGTTGTTAAGTGAATCATTGCAGCTGATAAGTTAGTAACCCAGTTGTTAAGTGAATCTGGCTCCCCATTGACTTTCCTTGTCAGAAGGTCGCAAAAGGGGAATCACATAACCTTGGGACACAGAAATGGTCATAAATATGAACCAGTTGCCAAGCATCTGAATTTTTTTAATGATTATTAAATTTTATTTAGTTTTCAAAATTTAAAAACATAAAATAAAACTTTATACATCATTATATCAACATCAAGACATCTTTTACATTTCTTTAACATCTTTCTATATACACATTTCTTTCATTATACAATTTCAACTTAATATATAAATAAATATAGATAGATATGAATATAGATATAAGTATTTATATAGTTTCTTATTCATTACCTAATTGTCATTTTGATTTCTTTTTATTCTTGAACCATTCATACCAGGCATCCCAGACATTATGCTGCAAAGGTTGTAAGTCACATTTTTCAATGCTGTTGTAACTTTGAACAGTCACTAAATGAACTGTTGTAAGTTGAGGACTATATGTACTTATCTAAATACTAGATTTGGTATACATACTGAACTGATATTCCTTAAATAAATGGGTAACCAATTTTTCACCTATTGGCATTAATTCCGATTTGGACCATAATAGAGTTGTTAAAGAAACCTATAATTTACAGGAACACTGAAATATTAAAATGAGGTTTCAAAAAAAGCAGTTGAGTTATGTACTACATAGATCTCTCTATTTTATCTAATTGCACAAGACATGCAAATAGTAAAAAGCAAGGATGAAAATAAGCATCCTTGTCTAGTTCCTCTGAATAGTAGAAAAGTAAGAGAAAACATTCCAGTAACTTTCACTTTAGTTGTAGGTTACTCATATAATGTCTTAATCCATTTTATGAATTCCAGTGGAAATCCAAATCTATTTAGTCCAGTGGTGGGATTCAATTTTTTTTAACTACCGGTTCTGTGGGCGTGGCTTTGTGGGCGTGGCATGGCTTGGTGGGTGTGTCTTGGTGGGTGTGGCAGGGGAAGGATACTGTAAAATCTCCATTCCCACCCCACTCCTGGAGGAAAAATACTGCAAAATCTCCATTCCTTCCCCACCCCACTAACCTGCTTTCCAGCTCTGTTCTCCTGTGCAGGGCAACAAAAAAATCAGCTGGGACTTGGGAGGCAGAGAATAGATGTGGGCGGGGCCAGTCAGAGGTGATATTTGCCGGTTCTCCAAACTACTCAAATTCCACTACTGGTTCTCCAGAACTGGTCAGAACCTGCTGAATACCACCTCTGATTTAGTCCTTAACAACAGAAAATGAAAAGATATGGGAAAGGGAAAAGAGAACTGTGCAGCATATAATTTTGTATAGATATATACACACCCACCCATTTCACCCAGAAGACACAGATATATTCAACACCATTGTCTTCTCTTGGTCAATCTATATCTTTTGGAAAATTGCAACAAGACAAGAATACAAGTCACTCACTGTTACAAAGGTGAAACTCGAAAAATTAGAATATCGTGCAAAAGTTCATTTATTTCAGTAATGCAACTTAAAAGGTGAAACTAATATATGAGATTGACTCATTACATGCAAAGCAAGATAGGTCAAGCCATGATTTGCCATAATTGTGATGAATATGGCTTACAGCTCACGAAAACCCCAAATCCACAATCTCAGAAAATTAGAATATTGTGAAAAGGTACAATATTCTAGGCTCAAAGTGTCTCACTCTAATCAGCTAATTAAACCATAACACCTGCAAAGGGTTCCCGAGCCTTTAAATGGTCTCTCAGTCTGGTTCAGTAGGAATCACAATCATGGGAAAGACTGCTGACCTGACAGTTGTGCAGAAAACCATCACTGACACCCTCAGAAGGTAATTGCAAAAGAAGTTGGATGTTCCCAAAGTGCTGTATCAAAGCACATTAATAGAAAGTTATGTGGAAGGGAAAAGTGTGGAAGAAAAAGGTGCACAATCAGCAGGGATGACCGCAGCCTGGAGAGGATTGGCAGGAAAAGGCCATTCAAAAGTGTTGAGGACTTTCACAAGGAGTGGACTGAGGTCAGTGCATCAAGAGCCACCACACACAGACAGATCCTGGACATTTATTTATTTATTTATTTTATTAGACTTGTATGCTGCCCTCTCTCCCCAAGGACTCAGGGCAGCAAACAGCAAAAGAAACCCAGTACAAATTACAATAAAAACCATTAAACAAATACAAGCCTAATCAGTATTATACAAAATTTAAAATTAATTAAAACAAATACTAAAAACAAACCCGCACCCCCCAAGGTCAGTCCAGACCGGCCTGTTGGAACAGCCAGGTCTTCAGGTCCTGGCGGAAGGAGCAGAGATCCATGGGGAGTTGGTTCCACAGGGCGGGTGCTCCCACAGAGAAGGCCCTACCCCTGGGCACTGCCAGTCAACAATGCCTAACCGACGGTACCCAAGGAGGCCCTGCCTGTGGGAGCGTACCGGGCGATCAGAATATGATGCTGGCAGGAGGCGTTCCCGCAAGTACCCTGGACCCAAGCCATGTAGGACTTTCTAAGTTGTTACTAACACCTTGAATCTCACCTGGAAGGGAATCGGCAACCAATGCAGGTCATGCAGGAAGGGTGTAACATGGGAGTATCAGGACACCCCAATCACAATGCGCACAGCCACATTCTGCACCAGCTGCAACCTCTGGGTGGTCCGCAAGGGCAGTCCCATGTAGAGAATGTTGCAGTAGTCAATTCGGGAGATGATGAGTGCATGAATGACTGTCCGTAGGGCATCTCAGCTCAGGTAAGGGTGGAGCTGGCGAACCAGCTGAACCTGGGCAAAGGCCCCCCTGGTCACAGCTCCCACCTGTTCCTCCAAACTGAGCTGTGAATCCAGGAGGACACCCAGGTTCTGCGCCTTGTCCATGGGGGGGCAACACCTCTCCCCCATGATGAAAGATGGTATATCCTGAGTAATCCGAGATGCCGGTACATACAGCCACTCAGTCATAGCCGGGTTGAGTCGGAGCCTGTTCCTCCCCATCCAGATCTGCACCGCATCCAGACAATGGGACATCATGGAGAGAGCATCACTGATATGGTTTGGGGTAGAGATGTAAAGCTGGGTATCATCCTCATATTGGTGATACCTCACCCCAAAACCACGGATGATCTCACCCAGTGGCTTCTTGTAGATGTTGAACAAGAGAGATGAGAGGACCAACCCCTATGGCACCCCACAAGTGAGGGGCCTTGGGGTTGACCTCTGCTTCCCTGCCAACACTGACTGAGAGTGGCCCGAGAGGTAGGAGGAGAACCACCGTAAAAAGGTGCCCCCCAGTCCCAAACCCCGGAGCTGCCGCAGTAGGATACCATGGTCGATGGTATCAAAAGCCGCCGAGTGATCTAAAAGGACCAGGGCAGAGGAAAAACCCCTATACTGAGCCCTTCAGAGATCATCCATCAGCACAACCAATGCTGTCTCTGTGCTGTGCCTGGGCCTGAAGCCTGATTGGTACAGATCCAGATAATCAGCTTCCTCCAGGAACATCGGTAGCTGCTGAACCACCATGCTCTCAATAACCTTCGCTAGAAAACGAAGGTTGGAGACCGGACGATAGTTGTTCAAAATGGCTGGGTCCAAGGCAGGCTTCCTGAGGAGGGGTCTCACCACTGCCTCTTTTCAAGGCGGCGGGAAAGGAACCCTCCCTCAAAGAAGCATTGACAACTGCCTGGAGCCAGCCATGTGTAACCTCCCTGGAGTCATAGACCAACCAGGAAGGACACGGGTCCAATAAACACGTGGTGGAAGACAGCCTCTGCATGATCCTGTCCACTTCATCCAATGAAACAGGCTCAAACTCAACCCAGGTAAAATCGGCCAAACTTGTCGTCACCCCGTCATCCGACCTCTGCCAGTCTGAGTCCAAGCCGGCCCGAATCTTAGTGACCTTATCCGACAGATACTGACTAAATGCCTCTGCTCTGCCCTCACCTCTAAATTAAGGTGACCAGAGTCCCGCTTTTGGCGGGACACTCCCGAGTTTTCACAATTTGTCCCGCGTCCCACGGGGTTTTTAAAAAGTCCCGATTTTTCAGAAAGAATGCACAAAAGTTCCAACTTCAGGGTGGGGCTTCACCTGATGGCACTTAAGGAAGCCCAGAATCAGTGAGAACATTTTCAAATGCCTTAAGGTAGAACTAGACCGTTCTTCCGCTTTATGTCGCTAGATGGCGCGCTACAGAGAAACAACACGGTAAAGCGGCGACTGAGCTATTCTAGGAAACGAGCAGAGGCTGAGGTTTAATGGCTTGAAACGATAGATTAGTGAATTGCTAGATAGGATGTAGAGAGAGCCGAGGAGGCGAAGGGCAGAGGAACTTCCTCTTCTGGCTTATCACCCACGGGAGGATGATTGAGTCGGCGGAGCCTCTTGTGCTGTTTGGAGGGTCGAAGCGGCTCCTGGGAGGTGAGTGGAGGACAGATCGGAGGAGAAGCTGGGAGCAAGTTGGGCCCTTTGGGTTCCTCCACGGCGGGGAAGCAGAAGAGGAAGCAGCGTGGCTGAAACGTGTTGGCTGCTGCTGCATATTCTTCCCTCCCGAATTATATTCCTCTGGGGCTGCACGACTTAAAAAGAATTCTGCCTGTGATTTTCTGCTGGGAGATTTAAAAAAAAATCATATTTCTTAAACCCGCATTTTAAACACCAGCTTCCACGTCCCTATTGATTCCTTGTGACTTGGTTGACCTGGGGTTTTCCTGGCAAGCGAGGGTCTTCGTGGGCAAAATGGATGCTTTGTGTCTCGACTAGGAGTTGGGCACCGTTTCCTCTATTAGCGTCCCCTCCGCCCCCTTTCTGAATTTAGATCAAAGAATTTGAGTGAATGCACTTTGGGACATTTTGCACACCGGGATACGCATAGATTGTCTGCATACATTCATAGGTGTGTGTTTCTGTGCTCATATGCGTGCATACATGAGTGTATTTGCCCAAGCCAAAATAATTATATCCCCATTTTTTTTATTCTTTAAATTGAGAACCCAAGATTATTGGGGGCAATAAGCTGACTTTGTAAAAATGCTGCTTCGTAATAAGCAGGCATATACAATGGAATGAAGGCTATTGCTGAGCACATTGGGTTGTGCTCCAAACATTGTAAGCCGCCCTGAGTCTTCGGAGAAGGGCGGGATATAAGTATGAATAAAAATAAAATAAATAAATTGTTTAAACATTTCTTTGAGTGAACAATGTGATCCCAGGTTTACATACATCATAATTACATTTTCATTTTTGTTTTATCACTTCATGTTATTTCATCCATCATTTCCAGACAGAAAAAAAGTGTCATCCTAAAATATGTTATCCAGTATTTATCCCCTTTCATTGTCAATATACTCTTGCCACCTATTTTTATTTTATATATTCTCCCCTTTTTATCCCATTAAACCCAATATATAAGAAATTAAAAAATAATAAAAAACACATAACAATATAGCCATTTTTAGTTACTACATCCTATATTAACCATAATGATCTCCTATTTACTATTATATATGCATATATTTCTTTTCCCCCCAATCAGGTCCCACATGGTGTTCTTTCCCTATTACATAATAAATCTTACGTTTATTCCAAAAGCATTTATATAATAAACCAATTGTAAATATTAATAACAATATTATAATTTTTGATTTCCATGCTCTGTATTCATTTTCTTCATCACCTTACTAATTATTATATAATTTATTTTAAATTCTTATTTAATATAATCATGTTCAATTTTCATACTCTTTATTCTTCCAGTTACACTTATATGGCAAATTATATTTTTTTATTTCATTGCCATTTAGTCCATTATATAAAATTAATAACAATATAATCATTTTGGCTTCTCTTACTCCACATTCACTTTCCTCACCACATAACTGTGTCTTAAATAGAATTCTTATAATAAAGTCTTATTTCCATTTCTATTCCAGTTAAATTATTTGCTTATTTTTAACAATAATTCCCAGTAAACCTTTAATTCCAAAGCTCCCTAACCTATGTATCTATGTTCTAAAATACCAAAGTACATTTCCATGTGGAATCCCGCATCTTCCATATCTTTATCTCTGGTCTCTTGGTCTCGTGCCTATATAATTTCTTTTTTTTAAACTTTATTAACTTTTATTATATCAAAAAGACAAAACAAAACATCAAACACACAAACATACAACATCAAAACATTAAAAGTATATTATTCCTTAACGACTACCTGTGGTGATCTTTACATAGCAATCCTATATACATTCTAACAAATAATAACTTATACCCAAATATATTGTGTTCTACCGTCAACCTGGCATTTCTGCCACTCCATGTTTTTTTAATTTGTGCCGGAGGCTCTTTTTTTTCAAGGTGGCTTGGCCGCGTCTTTTTTTTAAGGGGAGGGGGAAGGAGGGAGGTTCTGCCTTAAGCAAGAACTGTTTCATATAGACCAAAATTTTAATCACCACCCCCCCCTGTCAATGGTGTCCCGCTTTACCAATGTTAAAATCTGGTCACCTTACTCTAAATGCAAGAGGGAGCGAGTGACCCTGAACAGGGCAGTGGGACGGTCAGCTGTGGATGCAATGAGAGCAGAGAAGTAGGCACACCTCACCACTCTGATCGCTACCAGATAAGTCCTAATGTAGGCTCTTAGCTGGGCATGGTCAGATTCGGAGCGGCTCGTCCTCCACCTGCTCTCTAGGTTGCTTCAAATGTCATATTCCTCTTGTCAAGCTACTCCTGAACAACAAACAACGTCAGAAGCGTCTTACCTGGGCTAAAGAAAAACAGACCTGGTCTGTTGTTCAGTGGTCCAAAGACCTCTTTTCTGATGAGAGCGACTTTTGCATCTCATTTGGAAACCAAGGACCCAGAGTCTGGAGGAAGAATGGAGAGGCACAGACTGCAAGATGCTTGAAGTGTGAAGTTTCCAAAGTCTGTGTTGATTTGGGGAGCCATGTTATCTGCTGGTGTTGGTCCACTATGCTTCATTAAGTCCAGGGTCAATGCAGCTGTCTACCAGGAGATTTTGGAGCACTTCATGCTTCCTTCTGCAGATGAGCTTTATGGGGATGCTGACTTCATTTTCCAGCAGGACTTGGCACCTGCCCACACTGCCAAAAGCACCTAAACCTGGTTCAATGACCGTAGGATTACTGTGCTTGATTGGCCAGCAAACTCGCCTGACCTGAACCCCATAGAGAATCTATGGGTCATTGCCAAGAGAAAGATGAGAGACATGAGACCAAACAATGCAGAAGAGCTGACGGCTGCTCTTGAAGCATCCTGGTCTTCCATAACACCTCAGCAGTGCCACAGGCTGATAGCTTCCATGCCATGCCGCATTGAGGCAGTAATTGCTGCAAAAGGAGCCCAAATCAAGTACTGAGTACATATGCATGCTTATACTTTTCAGAGGTCCGATATTGTTCTATGTACAATCCTTGTTTTATTGATTGCATGTAATATTCTAATTTTCTGAGATTGTGGATTTGGGGTTTTCATGAGCTGTAAGCCATAATCATCACAATTATGACAAATAATTGTAATGAGTCTATCTCATACATTAGTTTCACCTTTTAAGTTGCATTATTGAAATAAATGAACTTTTGCACGATATTCTAATTTTTCGAGTTTCACCTGTATATCATACTTGACTTATTTATCTTTTTTTCCTGATTTTGAAACAGTTTCATAGGTCATTCTTAATAATTATGAAACTGTCCATTTTGTAAAACCTCTAGTATCTTGAGCCTATTGAATCTTATCAAATTTGGCACTTTCAGAGTTACGTTTTTAAAAAGGTTATTAAACTTTGGATACCTGCTTACTGTTACGTTAGAAAGTTTCATTCAAAAATGTTTATTTGTTCAACTGAATATTTATTAAATTTTAGGCATTCCTACAGAATGTAATCCAAAAAGATTTGAAGGATGGAACAATGGGAAAATCAATTTCTGCAATTTTAATCTGTTCACTGTATTTAATAGGAAAATGCTATGGAGAAAAGTGTCATTTGTCATGAACCTAGACTTGGAGTAGATTTTTGTTGACATTAGTTAAAGATATATTTGGGCTTCCCCTTTTCTGCAAGTGCACTAGTGCATTGTAGAATGGTGTAAGGCAGGGGTGTCAAATTTACATTGTCACGGTGGCATCATGTGACTTATCAAGACTTTTTTCTCCTTCGCTAAACCAGGCATTGGTGTCTGGCTCGTGGGCCAGGAGTTTAACAGCCCTGGTTTAAGGATTCATGAAGCAATTTTTTCAATAAAGCTAAGTAGATCTATGCTTGGTCAAAAACTGGAGATTTTTGCATGTGCTGGAAATCCCATGTGTATGCTCTAAGCTACATGTTGTAGAAGCATAGGATATGTATAGGCTAAAAGAATAAATCAATGTATAACATTTCTGCACCAGAATTTCATAACATGTGGCATATTTTTTTCCAAACCTAGAAACTTGGCAGTGCTTTAACCCCTCCCTTCTCCCAAAGCCTATGGTCATGTTGTAAATTAAATATGAGAACATAGGTCCACAAAGCATTTGCTCCTCTTTTGAATTTTGATCATTTTCTAACTAACTCAGAATGTGTGGTGATGGCCAAAAACTTAGATCGTTTTGATAAAGGGTTAAATACAGATGAATGACTGTTAGTCAGATTAGCTATGTAAGCTTACTATAACAGTGGACAAGCACCACAATTTTTCCCCTTCTGAAATGTAATAAATTTTATGTAGCATTCGAGCAATTTTGTAAGAATTTTGCTGTATCTTGTTAAAGTTTGAAATCTAATGAGAGTTCAGTTAGTTTGATGAAACAGACAGCGTGTTGCTGAGACAGCACACATAACTATTGTACTCTTACTAAGAAAAAGCCAGGATGGGATTTGCTTTAACACCTGAGCTTAATCTGATCCATTGTGTTTAATGTTCTTCCACTAGGGTAGCATCCGATTAATTTCTTTTCATTGCTAAGTCTGATCAGCCACAAAGGAAAGGTTGACAACCATTGCTTTATTCCCTATTTTGGGCCAACTTTCATTCCTGGAGATAAATGAAAAGATAAGATAGTAGGTCTGTTCAGTTGATGTACGGGTCAGTGCATGATATTCCCTTAATAGCAATAACACTTAGACTTATATACCATTTTACAGTGCTTTACAGCCTTCTCTAAGCAGTTTCACAGAGTCAGCCTATTGCCCCCAACAATTTGGGTCCTCATTTTACCCACCTTGGAAGGATGGAAGGCTGAGTCAACCTTGAGCCTGGTGGGATTCGATCTGCCAAATTGCAGGCAGCTGGCTGCTGCAGAAGTAGCTTGCAATACTGCACTCTAACTCCTGCACCACACACCCATTTTGAGATGTTATTTAATCAGTTTCCAAGAATCCAGGGGTTGTTTTCCCTGATGATTTGGTTTCAGTACTTTCTAAGATTAAAATGTGTGTAAGTAAGAAAGCATGGTAATGAATGGCAAAGTGCACAATTCCTTGTGAAAACCAATGTTAGTAATTTTTCTTCTGTTCATGAGATAATCTGCCTCTTTCCAGGCAAAAAAAGACATTTACCATGATACCTCATTGGGATGCAGTCAGGTTGTTCTCCCAGCCAGAATTATCTTAAATGTAAACCCATCCCTAATTTATTTTCTTTATTAAAGTTATATAATTTTCCTCAAATTAAAAATCTGCAAAAATTGACAAAGGAAATTTGGTTTAAAGGATTAATTGAAACTTTCCAGCTTCCATATAAACCTGTACCTTTTATTCAGAGAAAACAAAAAGTATTTAAAGAAATGAAAGTTCTGCAAATATATGTATTCTGTATAAAACAGAAATTATTTTAATATGTGTGAGCAAGAGGGAAAGATAAGATTGAAATTAGTAGTCAGGATAATTTTCTGAGACCTGTTCAGATATTCCACAACCCAAAAATGAACTTCATAAACAAGGCATAACCTCTGCTTTTATGAATGTGTAGTTTTTGCATATTATCAAGAACCCCAGTTTTCCTGGTTTCTACATCTCTCACAGAAAACAGATCAATCAAGAAGTTTCTATGGTCTTGACTGGGTCAGTATTAGAAGACATGTAGGCATCAGACTTGCTAAAGACCCAGATAATGATTAGCATTTTTATCAATACTGTATTTTTCAATTAAGGTATGAACATTGGTTTCTTTAGACATTATGTTATTTTTTGAACATTTAATAGACTACAGAATAGCGTAAACACAGCTTTTACAGATTTCAACCTGAGTCGGTCACTGGGACCAAAAGTTTATTCTTCCAATCTTTTGGGCGCCTCCTCCTCCTTCATCAGGAAACTTCTCTCTCTCCAAAATATGTGCACTGGGCTGTTCAGCATGTTGTATTTACATGGTGCCTGGTTGTGTGTAACTTTTAATTGTTAATTAGGGTATTGATAGCTGGCTATAAAGTCATTGATTATTGTTTGCTTGTGTCACCATGTCCTTGGCTCCTAAATATTGATAAGTTGGTGGTAAATCAGCACTCCTGTTTCCCAGGCTTTAATCATTTCTCTGGCTATTTTTGTCCCTGCTCAGCCAACAATCATAGTAGCTATGAAAGTGAATGCAGTCCTTATTTACTGCCGTGTATTGCACTCCTGGTCTAACTGCTCACTCATGTTCTCACAATCTGGTGGTTAGCTTCCTTCCCCATCTGTCCTAAATAGTCCCAGCAGCAATCTGTGCAGGGTACCCAGTAAATTATCAACTTTTACATGCACTGGAAAACCAAACAGTTTATTTGAGTGGCTTTATTGTAATATTCACTTTATCACAAAGCTCTGGAACTACTAAACCCACATCATCTCTGAAATGTTCCCATATAATTGAACAGGAATATTGCTACCAGCTTTGAGCTGCAAAATCGAAAGAAAAACTGAAAAGATGGAAAGAGTCAGAGCTTTCTGTATGTCTTTACTGCCACCCAATGGTCATCTGGAGTTTTGCAACCCAGACCCAGAAATCTACTTTATTTTGATACTACCAAAGAACAGATGTTTCTGTGGTACATTTTTTCCTTCCAAAAACACAGAGCACAAAAGATATGTTTCTTTTGCTTGACAACTACAATCAGTTCCCCATGGCACTGTGCAATGGACATTAAATTGTAACTCTGTTATTTAAAAGAGCTAGTTTGTGGTAGTGGTTAAGACTCCACACTAGAAACAAGGAGACTGTGCATTCTAGATTCATCTTAGGTACGATGCCAGCTGGGTAACTTTGAGCCAGTTACTCTCACTCAGCCCTAGGAAGGAGGCAATAGCAAATCATTTCTGAAAATCTTGAAAGAAAACTACAGGGATTTCTCCAGGCAATTGCCAGGAAACAAAACTGATTCAAAGGTTTATGCACATAAACCTTTAAACATTTCATTTAAAATGACTCACAATTGTGCAGAATTTTTTTTGCTCACAATTCTGTTTAGTTAGTCCTAATAATATTATAGATTATTATTGTTGTAATTGCAATTTTTGCACATTTAGTCAAAGGACACTGGGTTAATAGAAGAGAATATTATTGCACATAGCACGTAAACAGAGTATATAATACAGAATAGAAAGAAAAAAAATAAAGATGAAGCAAAATGGGTTGAACCAATTTTCCATCCAATTATCCAGATAGGTCTATAGCAGGTCCAGATACGTCTATCTATGACCTATCTCCTCTCTCCATTTTCAGATTTTCCATGAAGAAACAATTGCATTTTCACTTACCAAAGAGTACAGAAAAAAGAATGGATTGAAGCCACTAACTTTTCTGCCTATCAGTCTTAAGTCTTTCAGATCACATTGTGTAAAGTATTTTAGTCTTTGCTTCTTAGGTTAACATTTTTAAAAGGAAGAGAGAAAAAAAACAGATGTCTTACAAAAAAGAAAGAAGCCTTTCCTAACTTTCCGTGTACTTGGATCTTTCATTTTATGAAACCAGTCAAGCTACAACCACAAGATTTCACAGATAAGAGAAAAAATGTGGATTGCACTTAATTCAATATTATAAAAGAATACTCTTATGGGGAGACAGAAAGCTGAGCCAAAGCCAGACTAAGACTGCTGACTGATCTGAAAAATGTGAATATTTTTCACACTGGGATACCACATCTCATAATGCTCCATGTGTGCTATAGTATATAATTATGAAATGTTTGCATTAAGTAACTTGGGTGCCTAAATACAGATGTTCCTTATTGACATTAATTGGACATGACATATCTTTGGCCTGCTTTATAGCAGTCATCAGGGCATGCATTTCCACTTTACTCATATATATTCTACAGGAGCTCTGTTCCATATCGACCTTATTAACAGTGAAAAACATTAGTGCCCCAGCTATCTGTCATATATATATATATATATATATATATATATATATATATATATACACATACATAATTAAAAATGCAATTGGCTCACTTTGAAGAGAACATTTCTTAGGAAATATTCCTTACTTTTTATAATTTACTATTAAGTGTATTTCTTTTTTTTAAAAAAAAACTACTGTTTAGAATCTACTTGCATGAAAAGAAACATGAAAGTGCTTTGTGATCTTAGCTTCAGGGACTTAAAATTCATTTAGCAAGCAAGTTAAATCCATGTTAATAGCATCGCCATGATCAGCCTCCTAAATTACTCCTAAGCTTATTCTAGAGGGGGAAAGGTTTGATAGACCTCTTTGCCTCCACAATAGCCATGGATTGTGGGTTATGTTCCAGGCACAAACATTAGTTAGAATCCAAGACTATAGACCAGTGCATCTCAACATTGATAACTTTAATACATACATTCCCAGAATCCCCTCAGCCAGTCCACATTGGCTGGAGAATTATGGGAGCTGAAGTCCACACATTGTAAAGTTGCCAAGGTTGAGAAACATGGCTTTAGACTGAATCCAGCAGAATTAATGGAATGTAGTACCCATTTAAATAAATGGGGCTTGAATAATATCAATTTACATGGATTTTGGCAAAGTCAAAGTATATGTATTTTAAATTATTTTTAAAATGGCAAAAGATGTTTAATAGCACAACCATGAAGAATAAACAATAAAGAAGAAGAAAAATCTCTTCCTTCCAAGAGATCCATTACATTTAGATCTGACATAGCAAATAAAGTTAGTTTGATTATGGAGGAGGAGGAGGAAGAAGAAGAAGAAGAAGAAGAAGAAGAAGAAGAAGAAGAAGAAGAAGAAGAAGAAGAAGAAGAAAAATCAGACAAATTGAACCTATATTTCATGTCCTATCTAAATTGCCTGAAACCTTAGAAAGCAGGTTGTTATTGAGTACATATGACTCAATATAAGACAGCCCATGGCAGGATTGGCAGGATTGAAATTTACTCACAAAAGGAAGAAATTTCTTCATCTCCTTTTTTTCAAAACCCAAAAGCTCAGATTAAAACTTCCAAAATGAACTTTCCTACCACCTCCTCCTTTAAGACTCCAAATATGGAAAAGCCCATCCAGCAATATGATTTAATCCTCTTCCTGGCAATCTTTCAGGTACATTCTTTCCTCTCTTCAAGTGATTATCTGGAGGGAGGAGGGAAGGGAATATCACTTCCAAGCAACCTTGAAGATAATGGAGTAAAACAATTTGCTCTAAAATAATGGTAAGAACATGTGGGGTCCTTTGCAAAATGGGGACTTTGCAGAAATCGGCTAATTGCAGAATTAGCCTTTTGCTGGGTGGCAGGAAAACTGCTATTGCCTCAGTGCATTTAACTTTTCTTCTTTATTAAATACTTGGCAGGACTTTGTTTCAGTCCTCTGCTGGCCTCCCTCACCACTACTGTGTTGGCTCAACAGATTGGCGTTGCTTGCTCTTTCAGTGAGAAGGCAGGAAGTGGTTTTTGCTTTGTAAAATCTGAATTCAAAATAAGCTGGCACAGAACACACCATCTCCTGGATCATACAAAACTTCAACCCTGAGAGGCAGGACTTTTTCCACATACCCTTAAAAGGTTTTGGCAGAAGTAGGACAACATCACAAGGGCCTCTATCTGCGTGTGAATCATGAACACATTATGCCAGAATCTTGTCTTTAAAAAAAAAAAAAGCTGAATCTTGGAAAATGTTACTCAGAATTCCAGATGTAAAATACTTGGGTGTGTTTGCTTTGAATGTCTGTTTGCTGAGGTTCTTTAAGGTGAAAGCTATTTAAACAGTGGAAAGATAAGAAGCTGGCTTTATTTAGCAAATGCTGCTCCTGTTTATTTATGTGCTCTTTAAATGAACACAGCAGACACATACTTCTGGAGTGTGGTGTTGTAATTTGTAACCAAGAGCAATAGTATCATCAAATGTTAATTGGCTTTCTTAGAAAGTGAGAGTCTGTGACGTCATATCACAAACTGAAACACAAACTCTTCCCACATGTGGTAAAGTCCAGTGGCTAGGAAACCTCTCCCAAGCTATCCAGGGCTTTTCCCTGGTGATGCTGTTTTTGGAGGTATTGAAATAAAGGCAAGAAGAAGAGGAAGGGATTAGCTCTCCCTCTGTTACTCCATTTGAAGTGCTACTATGGCTGCCTAAGGATGGGGAAGTTTTCTGGAAAGGGAATAAGGCAGAATAAGGCTGGCAGAATCATGAGACTGGAGAGGAGGGTGTTTTATCTGTAAGAAGGGAGGTTGGTTGATTTCTTCATGACGGACAAGCTTGGAAAATGTTCTGTTCTTTGTTCATGTGTGCATAAACAGACAAAAATTCTGATGATCTCTTAATCATCTGACTGAGGACAAGCTTAGAGAAGAGGAAGAGGAAAGGGATGAGGAGGGAGAGGAGAAGCCACCGCATCACCAAGAAATTCTGGGTGGTTTACTAGCCTTGAATGGAAGATATATCTCATTTGGAAGAGTTATGGGTGAACTCCTATTCAGTGTTCCTCTTTGCTTTTGTTTGCTTTCTTTTCAGAATTTCCAATTCCAGATTACCTACAAAATTTACATAGATCAATTGACTTGTTTCCCCTTTAACAGGCAACAACCTACTTCCACAGATGTGTACAATAGATCCTGAACAATTTGGGATAATAGACAAGAGTAATGTTCTCATAATCCTCTTAATGCTAAAAGTTATCCAGCATGTGTCAAAATAGCACAGGTTACCTAACATAGATGACAATGTACTGACACTTTATGTGAACATATTCCTGATGAGCAGAACAGAAGTCAGAAATAAAACACAAAAAGGGCCAGCTTGGTCTAGTGATTAGGCACTCAGCTAAGAACCAGGAGATTGTAAGTTCTAGTCCTAGGAGATCTAGATCTAGGAGCCCTGGTGGAGCAGTAGCTAGAATGTAGCATTGCAGGCTAATTCTGCTGACTGCTGGTTGCCTGTAGTTTGGCAGTTTGATTCTCACTGGCTTAAGGTTGACTCAGCCTTCCATCCTACTGAGGTTGGTAAAATGAGGACCTAGATTGCTGGGGGAAATATGCTGACCCTAAACCGCTTAGAGGGGGCTGTAAAAGCACTGTGGAGTGGTATATAAGTCTAAATGCATTTTATTGCTATTGCTAGTCCTTCGTTAGACATAAAAGCCAGCTGGGTGACTGGTGGGCCAGTCACTCTCTCTTAGCCCAACCACTTCACAGGATTTTTGTTGTGGGGAAAATAGGAGGAGGAAACTATTTTGGATATGTTTGCCATCTTGAGTTATTTGTAAAAAATAATCAAGATGTGAAAAAAAAATGAAAAGTCTGCTTTTCTGTTCGCCTTGCTTGACATTGCCTCCAAAGAATTATATCTAAATTTAGACTAGCTAGAAAGCACTGAATGGTAGGAAAACAAGGTACATGACTTATGAGTCTGATAAACCAGAGAACACATCCCTAGCACAATTAAAACATCAAAGGCAATTCAAATAATGCGATCTGCTTCTCCAAGGGGAGGTTTTAAGTCATCCTTCCCATTTCCATGTGTTTCTCTGCATGCTATGCCCACACCCAACCTCAAACGCCAATGCCCTGAAATAACCTGGCAGCGTTCTCTACAACACACTTTGCAACCTTCGAGTCAGATATGCTTCAAATGTATCGCAAAATATGGAAGGAAAGAAAACATGACAAATTAGGCATCCGTCCCAAGTGGACGTTTTCTTATCCAAATTCAACCCCGAAGGGAACATTTCACAAAGATAAACAAAGGAAGAGAAAGGGTGGGGATACAGTTAGAATGTAACAAAACACACTGCAAGGCCTAAATGAAATCAAGTCACAACAGTTTTGCCTTTAACGATTTCCACATTTGGTATGCACTAACATAGCCCAATTTACCGTTGCCCAAAGTAAAAGGATACATTTGCAATCATTACAACAGGACTTACCCAAGATTTACCATTCCATTCTTGTTGCAAAAGGTAGATTATAAAGTTAAGACTGCTGTGAAACAGGAGGTTCAAATGAAAAGTCACCATTTCCTTGGGATGCATAACTAATGACAACAAAACAAAGGTCAAGCATTATGGATTTGCAATAATATTCCTTCTGATAAACAAGAAAATTATATTTAAAAATCTACTGAAAATCCTGTGTACTCCAATTAAGGCTAAGGAAAAAGCTAGGGAGAAGTGATGCTGTAATTGAATCCAAATCAAATGTTAGGAGAATTATAAATCCAACCCTAGACACTAACCCTTGGCTCTGAATAGGGCAATAAAAACATGCTCTGATGAATGCTATTATCTGCCATGTTCTATAATTTAATTTAATTTAATTATTAGACTTGTATGCCACCCTCTCTCCCTAAGGACTCAGGGCGGCTAACAATAAAACCCAGTACAAAATTTACAATAAAAAACAATTAAACAGTTACAAGCCTAATGAGAGTAAAATAATAAATTAAAATTAATTAAAATAACTCTAAAACAAGCCCTCCCCCCCCCACTGGTCAATCCAGACTGGCCTGTTGAAAGAGCCAGGTCTTCAGGTCACGGTGGAAGGAGCAGAGATCAGGGGCCAAACGAAGGCCCAAGAGGAGCTGATTCCACAGGGTGGGTGCTCCCACAGAGAAGGCCCTACCCCTGGGCACCGCCAATCGACAATGTCTAACCAACGGTACCCCAATGAGGCCCTGCCTGTGGGAGCATACTGGGCGATCGGAGCGTGATGCCGGCAGGAGATGCTCCCGGACCCAAGCCATGTAGGACTTTGTATGTTGTTAGCAATACCTTGAATCTCACCTGAATGAATGTTGCCTTCATCTCAATCAGCCTGTACTCCAAACAGATCTAAGTCACTGTTAGCCATTTTAAAGTTAAAATAGAGCTTTCTCCCTTAAGCAGCCAGCAAGCTCCAACAGTTTTACCAGGGAGGAATTTGAGTAAAAACAGTAATTGTGAGAGGGACCTTGGAGTCCTAAAGCAAGGCAAGAAACAATTACTTAAACATGAGCCAGCAGTGTGCAGAAGCAGCCAAAAAAGCTAATACAATCCTTGGTTGTATAAACAGAGGCATAAAATCAAAATCATGTGAAGTATTAGTACCGCTTTATAAAGCCTTAGTAAGACCACACTGGAATACTGCATCCAGTTTTGGTCACCACATTACAAAAAAGATATTGAGACTTTGGAAAAAGAAGAGCAACTAAGATGATTAAAGGACTAGAGACAAAAGCATATAAAGAACTGTTGCAGGATTTGGGTATGGCCAGTCTAAAGAAAAGAAGGAGTAGGTGTGACATGATAGCAGTATTCCAGTATTTGAGGGGCTGCCAGAAAAAAGAGGGGGGGGGGTTCAACTTATTTTCCAAAGCACCAGAAAGCAAGGCAAGAAACAATGGATGGAAACTAATCAAGGAGAGAAGCAATCTGGAATTAAGGAGAAACTTCCTAACACTGAGAACAATTAACCAGCTTGCGGTAGGATTAGCTTGGTAGTTACTGACCAAGTAATTTTAGATTGCTATGGTACTCCCTTCTAGTCCCTGAACTTGGTTTTTTGGTTCATTTCATTTTCCCAATGGGAAAATCTGGGTCTTTCAATCTGGGCTCTCCCCAGCAATAGTGGTGGAAATGGGCTGGAGCATGAAGAAGGAGTACGCAACTGGATCTGCCTCAGCCATTTCATGGTGCAACCTTCCTGCCTCCACACCTGTCATTTGTTATTTGGGTTACTTCTAAAGTTGGATGTACTGTTCTTCCAGAAAAGTATTACATCCTTATTTAGAAACAGCCTAAACAATAGTTGACAGGCAGGGTGAAGCAACACAGAGAGATTCTTCTTATGTAATCTTGCTCCTGTGTTTGTCAGCTACTTGGCCTGATACACATCCTGGTCAGCTGAGATATTTGGTGCATAAAAGAAAATCCTTCACCACCTCAGCTGCCACTAAAGGATGATGAAATTTTTCATTTGAATGTGCACCCAGCTGGCTTCAATACATTATAGCAGAATTGGGCCATCCCTGCTTATTTCTACCTCATCTTGTATTACCAATGTCTATTTCACAGATGTTTCTGTTATAAATTGAGCAAAGGCCCCAACTGCTCTTTTTTCATTTTGCTGCTTAAGAGAAAGAACACACAATCAGAGTGACCACCAGAATGATAAAAAAGTAGATTTATTCAGTTTTTTCAAGGAATATCGCTTAGCAAAATGATAATTTTAATCTGTTAGGTAACTTTATTTATTAATTTTGTTTGTCAAGCATGTATGAGAAAACAAGTATAAGTATGAACATAACATATAAACATATAGCTATAAATAGGTATAAGTATAAACATAATAAATGAGCATGAATAAATGGATAAATGGGAACAGTAGGACAGGGATGGTACGCATGCTTGTGCACACCCCCTTATAGACTTCTTAGGAATGGAGTGAGGTCCACTGTAGACAGTTTAAGGTTAAAGTTTTGGGGGTTTGAGGATGTGAGTTCCAGGCAGGGGTGGGATCCAACTGGTGTAACTACCGGTTCAGTGATTTTACATTTTGCACGCACATGTGTGCTTCGCGTGCATGTGTGCCTGATGCGCGCTGCACATGCATGTATATCATCATCATCTAGCTGCCTGGACAGCTGAGCAGCACTGCGCATGGGTGCGCAGCAGTTGAAAAAGCACTTTTTTTCTGCTGTTTCAACCGCAGCTGTGTCGCACAAAGCAGCTGCGGTTGAAAACGCAGGAAATAAAGGTCAGGTAAGAGCCCAGGCAGGTGGGTGGGCCAAAACAGCAGCAGACATAGAACCGGTTCTATGTATGCTCTCTGTCTGCTGCTTTTCAGAGCAACCAGTTCTACAGAAGTGGACAGAACCGGTAGAATCCCACCCCTGGTTCCAGGCATTGACCACTCTGTTGCTGAAGTTGTATTTTCTGCAATTGAGTTTGGAGCAGTTTACTTTGAGTTTGTATCTATTATTTGCCTGTGTGTTATTGTGGTGGAAGCTGAAGTAGTCATTGACAGGTAGGACATTATATCAGACAATTTTGTGTACTAAGCTTAGATCAGACCGTAGGCAGCATAGTTCTAGGTTGTCCAGTCCAAAAGTACAATTAGGAAATAATTTTGAACATCAAAACAATTCAAACAATTTTGATCATCAATTCAGGTGGCAGCAGGATATACTGTAAATGCAATAACTTAATAAATCTGGATGTCTCCATATTTTTAGAGTTCAACTTCCAGAATCCTTCAACCAGAGCAAACATTTCTAAGAACTCTGGAAGATGAAGCTCACCGAACTTAATGGTGGCCAATTGAGAAAAAGATGGTTTTAGAATCTTTCCTCAGTAGACAATATGGTCTCAAAGTAATGACATTTGTAAAGAAAAGGAGTGGAGTTTGTGAAAATATGGGTTAAAAAGTACATTCTAAGAAAGGAAAATAATTTATTTAAAATGCACATAGTTACTGTATATATGCTGTTATAGCACTACATCACTTTAAATACTTTCAGTCTTGTTCCTGGCTAGTATGCATCCGATTTCCTTTGGAAATCATTTCCTGTGTGAGATAGGTGGCTGGTGATTAATAAACATGCTTTTCATCAGAATAGGTCTCATAATAGAAAAGGATGAGTTTTATAAGGCATGTTCAACCCAGGCAATATAGCCTGGGTTCTAGAATCATGTGTGATGAAGGGCCTTCTGGAGTCTCTTATCAAGAGGCCTAACAGGCATCAGGCTCTGCTCCAACAGACTGACAGATTGGAACAGTTTTCAGGGACAGATCCCAGGGGGGCTGCCCTTGAAGCTACGAAGGCTGCATCTTGTAGATAAATGCTCTGTTATCTTGTTTTTAAAAGATGAAAAGGAGTAGCAAAGTGCGGCCTGCTTTACATCCTAAGATTATTTCAGATTTTCACGACTTTATACAATCACATCCCAGTTACAGCCCATGTCTTTCTTTTTGAAGAATATTAAAGTAAAAACATATGACTTTTTTAAAAAAATGTCATCAGGGTAGAAGAAACATACATAAACTAGGACTATTGGCTGACTGCTTTCATAAACTCATATTTACTTTTCAGCTTGAAAAAGAATTCCTAATTGTATCAGTGGATGGGACACAGATCATACTGATATGAAGATGGGAACTGTACATATATGAAAAAAACATGAGTGGATCTTCCCTATAAAACTGGTGCCTTACTCAGAGGTGGTATTCAGCAGGTTCTGACCAGTTCTGGAGAACCGGTAGTGGAAATTTTGAGTAGTTCAGAGAACCGGCAAATACCACCTTTGACTGGCCCCGCCCTCATCTATTCTCTGCCTCCTGAGTCCCAGCTGATGGTCTTCTTTTGTTGCCCTACACAGGAGAATGGAGCTGGAAAGCAGGTTAGTGGGTTGGGGAGGGAATGGGATTTTGCAATATCCTTCCCCTGCCACGCCCACCAAGCCACACCATGCCCACCAAGCCATGCACAGAGAACCGGTAGTAAAATTTTTTGAATCCAACCACTGGCCTTACTGTGTGTTGTTCAAGATGGTGTCTTTGCAGCCCCCAATCATTCACCCAATCCTAAATAAATAGCCCACAATTGGCCCACATAAATCCTCCTCTCCCTGCAAGTGATAACCATCATGATTCCTTCTTCTCTGTTGACCAGGTGACTGGTCCCGTCAAGAGCCATTTTCCATACTAATCCATTGAGCAAAGAGAAGCGACCTACGGAATTGCTGCTTGGTGAAACTTGTGAGCCAATGATCCCATTTCAGTCTGGCTCCAATCAGTTTATCAAATAATGCTCTGGAATATGAACACTATTATACAAGACATGTCCTGAGATTGCTTCAAACTGGGCCTTGAAGATCTGGATCTTCACCAGCACCACCACCACCCCAAGCCTTGAATTAAGGTAAGTGAAGGGTTCCTTTGGATTGGTGAGCATGGAAACTGGTGGTTAGTCCCTTCAGGAGAACTCTTATTGTGTCCTCAACTCATTGCTTTTCCTATCCTGTTTATGTAGTTTGCCACCGAGAATCCTCTGGAACAGATCAGTCTTAGAAATATGGTTTATACATAAATATAAGCAGCCAGGCTCCACAATTTATTACCCTGATGAAAGTAATCTGGTTAATACAATACAGTCTGATGTAGAAAACCCAGAATTAGTTATAGGTCAATTTTTCCCCAGTCTTGTTTGTAAACAACTTTTAAAATATATTAATAGGGATTATTTCAGTAATAAATAAGGTAAAACATGCCTCTGGAATACCTTCCTTTACCTCAACCCCCAAGAAAACACACTACAGAACAATATGAACTGGAAAATATTATCAGTGTTCCCAAAATAAAGTATAACGTGCCTTCGTACAAGGCTGCTTCTTGCTGGATAATTGAAAAAATCAGTTTATGTAAGAACACAAGAATAATCCTGTTGGATCAGGTTGAGGCCAACATTTTATTTGTCACAGAGGCCAACTTTTCTGACACTTGTTTTGTTAAAAGTGCCACATTAACAGCAAGAGCAAAACTTTCCTACAAGCACAAAGTAGATAGGGAGGGTTTTTTCTTTAGATAAGGGGGGGAAAGACCTTTAAATCAGACGTAGATTTCTATCTTTTCTCTTGTTTTCTTTCTTGAACCCAGTAGCTCATCAGCTTTCAAAAGGGACGTACAATTCTCACTGCCAAAATATGCTTGCTGCTGCTAACCGGGTTCATTCAGGCAATCAAATGATTCAGGACCCAACCCTTTTCCTTTCACTGTGAAATGTATCCAAATTGATTCAACCTCTTTTGCATATTTGTGGGTTTATTTGGACCATAATTCCTTAAAAACTGGCAGCCAATCAGCACTTCTCCTTTCTGGCCACATATGAGCAGATAAAACTCCAAATTAATCAATGTCTGCTTGCTGGCCAATAACTGAGTCCTGTGCCTTGTCAGCCTCTACAGTCCATATTTCAATATACATTCCATCCTTCTTTTCACAAAAATTAGAAAAAAAAACTACCACCACCATGATTAAATCACTGCTATATTTTAGTATTTGCCAAACTTCTGCTGCTGGCATGCTGGCAATTTTGCCTTTTATTACTTAACTATGCCAGGTCCTTCTAGGACTGTGATGGCGAACCTATGGCATGCATGCCAGAAGTGGCACATAGAGCCACTTCTGCTGGCATGTGAGAGGTCACTCAGAAGAACCCCCCTGCCCATGCGTGCACACCACCCACCTGACAGCTGATTGTTGGGTATCTGGCGTGCATGCATGGGGTGCGGGGGTGCGCAGGATATGTGTGTGCATGCACAGAGACATGCAGCATGCACAGGCGTCTCGCGAACATGCACAGGAGGTGTGGGGGCCCCTGCACGCATTGCCTTCTGGGTGCTAGCACACGACTGTGAGAGCATGAGCGTGTGCACAATTTTCGGCACGGGAGCCCAAAAAGGTTAGCTACCACTGTTTTAGGAGTTGGGAGGTAGTCTGAGTTATACATTTCTTCCAATCACAGCACTGTCTGTCCTTTAGACAGGTGACCTTCAAGGAAAATTGAATATTGTACCATCTGTGGTGGGCTCTGCTGATTTGGACCAGTTGTAGTGAACTGGTAGTTCGAACCATCACCTGGCCCCACCCACCTGCCCCCACCCTATCCTGTCCTATATTTCTTTCTTTCTGGCTTAGCTGATTTCTGTACCTCAACTATTCTACTTACCGGGGCTGCCCTGGAAGGTAAGCAGTTGAGCTCCAAATTGCTGTATTTTTAACACTGCATGTGCATTATACACATACATGTGCAAAGCGCATGCTCACAGACCCAGTTGTTAAACCAGTTGCAGCCCACCACTGTGTACCACTGAAATTGTTTGCAGCCACAAGCTTTCTTTTTTGAGTTGTTAGCTAATTAAACTTATGAAACAGCAATTCTTTTTTATGATTGCATTTCTGTATGATTTTTTTTAAAGTAGCAACTTTTGTTATGGAGCAAAACATAGAAAATTGTCGTTTGGGCTACAAAATCATTCTAGGTAAACATCATTCTAACCCAGTGTTTTCCCACTTTGACAACTTTAAGACATGTGAATTTCAATTCCTAGAATTCCCCAGCCAGCATGCTAGATGGGGAATTCTGGGAGTTGAAGTCCACATGTCTTAAAGTTGCCAAAGTGGAAAAACACTGTTCTAAACTGATGTATTCCTCTGGGTCTAGGGGTCTGAACACAGAATTCAAGCTGTGACGTGCAGGGACAAGGAGGCAATTGCTTTTTTGGGGGGGGGGGTGATGTCCATCAATGTTTCTCTTCCCGGCAGCATCTCCAGTCTTGTCCTTTCACATCTGCAGCATTATCGAAAGGTTATGTTAGAATCAGCTTGTTACTATCTTATCTTCAATTGCATTCTAAAAACAGACCAAAGGAGACTTTGAAAAGTCAAGAGGGCAATCATCACTTCACATTTGTCAAGCTGGGTCACTTGGCCCATCTTAAGGGACACTCTGCTCGTGGCCATAAGTCTCTGCCGATTCCCAGAAATATAACTTGCAATATGTAAAAATAAAAAGGTGTCTGCAAAAATGAAAAGTGCTTCTTTGCTCAGACGTTACTCAGTGTCTCTCTGGAATCTATTTTTATCAGCTAAAACCTTCGTATCCAATATTTTAGTTCAGGTCACTAAAGCATAGTCTTGCCCTGCCATTAGATAAGAGAAAAACAGTCATTTGGAAAAGGTAAATTCTGTACAAAGAGTGAGACTTATTTATTTAATGCAATATTAATGTGATAGGTTAGAATGAAACCCCATTAGGTTGGTTAAAAAAATATGTTGAGCTAAATTGTGGTCATTTTTGGCAGTGAAATAAAGAGAGGTAAATTCAATTTTCTCTATAGAGTCCCATTATGGAGTTTTTTTCTTATCGATGCCAAAGCATCTTAATCCAGCAATAAATAAATAAATAAAAAGAGAGAGATAAGGTGAAATTCTTCAGGTTCAGATCCTTAAAAATGTACTTTTATTGTAGCCTGATCCTGAAGATTATCACAAGTACCTTTTAAAAAAATAAATGCTTTTGAATTGAAGTGCTGGAGAAGAATCTTGAGAGTCTTTTGGATTGCAAGGAGATCAGATCAGTAGATCCTAAAGGAAATCAACCCTGATTGACCTTTGGAAGGACAGATAGAGAAACTGAAGTTGAAATACTTTGGCCACCAAGTGAGAAGAGAGGAGTCATTGGAAAAGACCCTGATGTTGGGAAAGATTGAAGGCAAAGTACTTAGGTAGCATCATCAATGCAATGGACATGAATAGAATAGAATAACAGAGTTGGAAGGGACCTTGGAGGTCTTCTAGTCCAACCCCCTGCTTAGGCAGAAAACCCTACACCACTTCAGACAAATGGTTATCCAATATCTTTTAAAAAACTTCCAGTGTTGGAGCATTCACAACTTCCGGAGGAAAATTGTTCCACTGATTAATTGTTCTAACTCTCAGGAAATTTCTCCTTAGTTCTAGGTTGCTTCTCTCCTTGATTAGTTTCTACTAATTCCACTAGTTTCCATTGCTTCTTGTCCTGCCCTCAGGTGGTTTGGAGAATAGCTTGACTCCCTCTTCTTTGTGGCAGCCCCTGAGATATTGGAACACTGCTATCATGTCTCCCCTAGTCCTTCTTTTCATTAAACTAGGCATATCCAGTTCCTGCAACCATTCTTCATATGAATTTGGGCAAACTCTGGGAGATGAAAAGCCAGACATGACTTAGTGTAAACAACATCACCTTAAAAATCCAAGCAGGAGTTTTTCAAGCATTAATTGTATAATTCTATTTAGGAATTTAAAGATATTGACAAACCATGTCTTCTCCTACTGTACTGCCTATTTCTTTCAAAACTTGATGATTGTGGAATGTTTCTTAAATAGCAATAGCACTTAGACCTATATACCACCTCACAGTGCTTTACAGCCCTCTCTAAGTAGTTTACAGAGTCAGTCTATTGCCCCCAACAATCTGGGTCCTAAATTTACCCACCTCAGAAGAATGGAAGGCTGAGTCAACCTTGAGCCGATAACAATTGAACTGCTGAAATGCAGCTGGCAGTCAGTAGAAGTAGCTTGCAGTACCGCGTTCTAACCACTGTGCCACCATGGCTCATAAGTACACTTTCTGTTATCCACCCTGAGTGAGTCTAAATAATATAAATATTTGTAAATTTTAACTTGGAATTGATAAAACTTCTTGATTGCTTGAGTTCTAGCTCCCTTAGTTGTTTTTTGTGCTGCTATTAACTCTGCCCATTTTTTCAGTCAAACACTACTAGGAGAATAAAAGTATTCCATCTCTCTGCTGATGTTCCACAAACTACATGGAAACTGCTGACTCAGCTCATTTTGTCTTAACTTGCAATATAAGTCAAATAAATTTGAGACATGGCTTGGCAGAAACTATAACATTTTCATAAAGCTATGTTAAATAATTGTATGATTGAAACAATGTGCTCTCTCAAAGCACAATCTATTTGTACCATAATTAGGAAACTAACAAATTTCACAAATATTTTTTCTTTCCTTAAAATATAAGAAAATTAGGGCTGCCAATTATCAGAATAGGACTGCTTATTATCAGAATTGGAAAAGTGATGCCTAAGTAGATTAAAAATCATTAATAGTGATTAGGTATTTAAATTTTATCTCCTCTTATGTTAGTACTTGAGTTAGAAAAATCGGGATACGTCATATGTGCCAACAAAAATCTTGGTTTAAAAGCTGTATTTTATTTTGAAAATGTTTATGGATGTGATGTAAATATATTTAAGAGATACTACAATAAGTGACTCTTGGTTTGCTTTTAATAAAGCTCTTTCAGCTTAACTCTTACTAATGCCGCTTAATAAAAAAGGAAGAAGGTATTGTAATAAACATACTGGAAGATATATTAATATTAAAGTATTAAATGTTAAAATAAATTTAAAATAATAAATCATATTTCGGTAAGTATAAGGAAATATATTTAAAATATATTAAATTAAATGTCAGGATGTCAATTGGAGGGACATAGATTTGTCTTGGTGTATAGCAGGAAGCATTATGAATATCAATGGTGCTGTACATAATTCTTATTACTGTTTTTGTCTTTTTTATTACTATTGCTGCTATTATTTGTAGTGGTACTAATATTAATATCCTTTCTTCCAAAGACAACAAGAATATAATCAGTGAAATGGTTAAGCCATCCAACAGTTTTTATGTTATACTTATTATCTCTTTAGACAAAACCCAATATTCATAATCCAAATAATTGTTCTTTATACATATGAAGAAAAAGACTTATTTCTCCATGATCAAAAACACAAATGTCTTTCTAATTCTTGCATCCTAGAACTAAAAGCTTGTCTGATTAACACAATAGGAGAGATATTAACTTACTTGTGAAACTGCCTAGAGTGAGCCAATACAGGAAACTTTATAATGGTAAAAGATTAAAATTACCTCTAACTGTTCACTTTAACGTGCTCTATGTATTGTTATTTTGATTTCTTGCTATAGACAGTATTCTTGTTTTATTTTTGGTATGATCTGTTTCTTTTTCCACTTTCTTCCAGCATCATATAAATTTTGTACTAGAATCTGCACCAAATATTTGGATGATTTCCACTATATATTGCACATCTTTGTTATCAGCTATTTCTTTGCTTAATTCAAATTCCTAATGTAGAGGAGCAAATATGGATTTGCTAAGGATAGCAGAGGAAATGAATGACCATTTGACTTCCTTCATACTTTCTAATTCACACCCATGAATTAGAATCCAACAGGTAGAATAAAGATTTACATATTCAGCTTCGTTTTTCCAAATGTTAGGAGCCATTTCTCTTAGATTAAAATGTGGTTTTAAAAACAGAGGAACATCTGACTAGGCCCTACCAGTTTTATTTATGTATTTATTTCAAAGATTTATACAGCTTCCTATCTTATATGATATAACTCCAGCTGGCTCACAACAATATACCAAAATAACAAGCACAAATGAAATAACTTCACACAACCAAGGCACCATCACATGCTTGGAGGAAGAACGAAAAGTTAATGCAGGTGAAGCATTATAATTTACAAAATCATCATCTCATATTTTTAGAGTTAACCCCTGAGATTCAGAGTTTTTATATATTCCTAGCACCAAAGAAGTACCTTTGATATATTTAGTCTATTGTTCCTTTACTTCCAAGATCATAGTGTGCTATTTCCAGCTATCCTGGCATACTGAACAACCAGCATTTTCAAGATTTCCTCCACACTAATTGTACAATAGAATTACCAAAGAAAAAAGTCTATACCTTTTTTCAAAGAATGGAAGAACTCACAGGAAGATTTAAATTAAGCAGAAACAATATATTTATTTTGTTTTCTCTGCAAAACATAAAATGGCAGTTCTTGGAAGACTGAATATACCATTTGGAGAAAATGTCAGACTATTATTCCCTCTTTAACATACTTTGTAAGCAGCTACACTTCCAGACTGATTATAGGTAAAATGCCGCAACTTCATTTGACCTCCAGAGTTAAGTACATCCTTGGGCAACCACTTAACCCAACACTTTGGGAATGTAAAGTCTTAGGGTGCCTTTGGCCTTTCTACCGGTTTCCTAATCTGCTTACAAGATCTTCTTGCTCTTTGACCTTTTGGAAAAACGTTTGCTCCACATAAACGATGAGGGCCTTAAACTATTGAGTGGTAGCAATTATCCAGATCGGGAAAAAATATTGCAGTTACCTCACTGTATATCAGAGCTAACGGAAGGGAGAGAAGAGCCAACCAAGTCATTTTTAGTTACAGGGTTCCATTTTTTTAATATTATGCAAGCCATTTATACTCTAAAGCTATCAGCTGTCCACCTTACCTCAAGGAGCTTGCTGTCCAAATTTTCATCATCGAGAATCAACAGAGTGAACGGTTGGAGTGGCAGAACTAACCAACCTCTGAGAATCAAAAACAGGCTGTGTTTGCCACCCAGAGAACTGAGGAACACATTCAAACAACTGTATTTGTTGTGTGATAATCCATCAATGTTAATTAGATAAGGGACAATGCAAGGTAAATATACAAGCTACACAGTGCCCTCTTGCATTAGTGACAGCCTTTGAAATTGAACAACTTTCACTGACAAGTTAAAATTGGTCTGAGCCCAAAAGAAAACAAAAACTGATCATTGGAGCAACTTGGGTATCTCAAACAAAAGTGCAGTCAATTTTCTCTGGCACCTTTAGCCAAGTTATGGTACAACAGTATTTTTTATGAATTTGACCTTGCCAGGTTTGCCTGAACAAACTTTGCAGTCTGTTCAGCAGTTGGAGTGTGTCTGAAATGGCTATAATATATCAACTTAACTGAATAGAACTTTTAAAAAACATGAAGGCATTGCTGTCAGGTAAGCTATTTAGGTTTGCAAAGGGATACATCAAACTTTCTATAGTAAAACTATTTTAGTATGCTAATATAGTAGGAAGGAAATAATTAGGGCTAATTGTTCACCCTTCAAAAAATAATTCATAGATATGCTTTGGAATGTGTGCAAGTGTAGCACATCTCTACTATTAATATAAAAGTCCATTTTATCTCCTGGTTTCTAGATGAGGGCTTTAAAAAAAGCTGCTGCTGCTTAAAGATTTCCTTACCTTTTATGAGTAGCTTCTGTAAAGCAGCAACAGTTTTTTAGACTTCCAGAGAAGTTGTAAAATTTGAGCTTCCTTAAGGAAGTATGGTTCCTGCCCTTCTTTAAGATTCAAGCACTTTTTCTGAATCCTTTTCAGAGACTGCAGTCTTTTGAGGTAGAGTTTTTTGTAATACTTCTAAGTCTCCAGAGTGCCTGCTGTACCTAATTATAACGTTTAGATTCTTTACATTAAAGAATGAATGGTAACATTAATGAAACAAAATATCTATCTTAAGCTTAATCTATATTCCCAACTAGACTTTTATACCCTTCGTAAACTTATGTTGGATGAGCAGCTTTTGGTGGTTTGGTTGCCTCCTGATACTTGGGACAAGTGAAATTGACATGACAATAATTCTGTGAGAATGCCCACACCACATATTCAACATTTTAAATGTTCCACTGAGCCCAAACAGTTGGGAACTGTACCTGTATAATTGCATCTCATCAGTCCATAGACTGATGAGATGCAATGATGTGGTATGATAAGACTGGACAAAGAACAAGTGCTTCCTAAGTTATGCTAAGCCCAGCCAAATTAGTAAAGCATTAAAGCAGCCATCTCCTTGGGAAGACTCATGTGGCTGTCCGTGAATGCATGATACATACTCCATATAGCCACTTTGCTAGCACTCCCTGCAGAAGGTTTTGTGCATGCAAATGCATCTGTAGAAAACCAGGAAAGCATTTGAAGTAGCCATCCAATCATTCCAAAAACACAACTATTTTAATACTTTGAGTAGAAGGTCTTGGTTATATTAAGCATGCATTGTGAAGAACCTCTTATGATAGCCTTTCTGTATAATCTCTTATTTATTTCCAAACTGCTAGACTTGTTAACCTAATATTTTAAATTCATGCTGCAAAGATATTTCTTTTGATGTTACAAGACCATTATGATTAAAACAAACGTCTTCTGTGTGGCCTTTATTTGAATTTTCATATCATACCTTTTTTAAAAAAAAAATCAAAGCATGGAATTAATCTTTTTGTAGGAATATTATCAGACGTGGAAAAAATAAAGGAACTGTTTCTGATGGCAACTTCTGCAAATGTTCTTTATGGTGTCAGTACTTTAAAATGTTTTGTTCAGGTTGACTCATGAATCATCTCTCAAAACATGGATGTCTCAATCGTAAAATTGTCTAAAGATGCTCACAGATTTTAGTAGCTTTGAAATTGTCTTCACATGTCTTTTTTCTTCAATAAAAGTTTTTAGATATAGTACCTGACAGAGAAAAAAAATCTACCAATTCATGCACCAGGAGCTGTGATGGTGAAGTGGTTAAAATGCAGTATTGCAGGGGTTTGATCCTGACCGGCTCAAGGTTGACTCAGCCTTCCACCTATCCAAATAAAACCTAAAATTACATACTAAAATAGCCAATTAAAACCCCAACCACTCTCAAGCCAGGCCGGCCTGTAAAAACAGCCAGGTCTTTAGATCGCAGCGGAAGGCGCGCAGGTCAGGAGACAACCACAGCCCCAGGGGCAGCTGGTTCCACAGGGTGCGTGCTCCCACTGAGAAGGCCCTCCCCTGGGGCACTGCCAAGGTTGGTAAAATGAGGACCCAGATTGTATGCCGATTCTATAAACCACTTAGAGAATGTGTAAAGCACTATACAGCAGTATATAAGTCTAAGGAGCGCCTCCTGCCACCATCGAGTTCCAATCGCCCAGTGCGCTCCTGCCAGCAGGGCCTCCTTGGGGTGCCATTGACCAGGCAATGTCAGTTGGCAGTGCCCCAGGGGAGGGCCTTCTCAGTGGGAGCATGCACCCTGTGGAACCAGCTGCACCTGGGGCTGTGGTTGTCTCCTGACCTGCGCCTTCGCTGATCTAAAGACCTGGCTGTTTTTACAGGCCGGCCTGGCTTGAGAGTGGTTGGGGTTTTAATTGGCTATTTTAGTATGTAATTTTAGGTTTTATTTGGATTGGATTAACAAATTTTTTAATAATTGTATATGTGTTGCGTTCGCATATGAGCCGCCCCGAGTCCCCCTGGAGATGGGACGGCATATAAATCCAAATAAACATAAACATAAGTGCAATTGCTATTGCTATTCCATTTGCTGCGAGAAAGCAGACTTTACAAATTAGTACCAAAAAAAAGAGAATTTTGGAGAAATGCTCAGGGATGAAATATGATGTTTTTGTCCTTGCTTAAGAAGGTATGAGTGATTTTTCATTGTATTTTCATCTCTATAGCAGTCTGCAGCTTCCCCCATTTACACTTAATGATAATTACATTGGCAATTTTGTATTTGAATTCCTTAATCTAATCATCTCAGCATGTTACTTGGAATTGGGAGATGGATCAAGCTATGAAACGTCTAGTGCAGGGGTGTCAAACTCACGTCATCTTGGCGGTGTCACATGATGTATCAGGACTTTTTTCCCCTTCACTAAACCGGGCATGGCCATGGCCAGCGCATGACACATCCAGCCCATGGACCAGGAGTTTGACAGTCCTGCTTTAATTAAAACACCAACTGTCCTTTTACACTTCTGTTCTGAAGTGACATTCACTGTTTGAAATTGCATTTCTCCATCCAGCACCAGCACAGGAATGTATTGAAGTTGTTTACCAGTGTAAACCTTTCAGCTACCACACCTGGATTATATCTCCATCTGAAAACCTCCAGAGATAATTCAATAAATTATAACCTGCATACACTCAAAAGCACGTTAAACATTTTCCGCTTGTTTTATGGGAAGGGCCAGAATAAAAGGGATGATTTTGTGTTTAAGATATGGCACTTATTATGCATGTGTATCTCCTATTTAAAAATAAATTTCTGTAAAGAACATGACAGGTGTGTATCAACCAGGCCAGAAAACCACTCATCATTACAGACTGACCTCATTCAAGAAACTTCACCCAATCTTAGATGCAGAAACAGACCAGACTTTTAGAACTATGCAAGGATAAAAGATTGCTTTCTTCAAAGCAATGTACTGTGTCTACATTTAATAATAAAATAAATGAGCATTTACTCTTTTTATGAATAATCAAACTTATGTACTTGTGCATCATGTATTTTAGCAATATGTGAACTTCATTTTCATTCTCTAGCACTGGGCTTTAAACACTATTCACTTGTATAAGTTATTTTAAAAGATGTATGCTACTAAATCAGCCAGTAAGTTGTTTTTTTAAAAAAGATACGTTACTAAATGGAATATTACTGTTACTGGAACATTAATTGCTGGGGTAATGCTATTTATTTGGGACTTGGTGCTATTTTTATTAGTGTGAAATGTGGCCTTTGCTATTGCCAATTATTTTGGTGAACCTCTGACCTCTTCTGGCAATATTCCTCCTCCCTTTTTTTTATAAGAATAATTTAATTTTTGCATGCCCTTGAAAAGAAGTTGAGGGTGGTTTTCATTTAAAGAAAAACCCTAGAACTACCCTTAGAAGTCTTGTTCATTTCAAATCATTATGGTATCAAAAGGGCGAAAACAAGCAAGTGATGTAAAGGAACAAGCTGGGTAAATAGCTGATTTGACTGACAATCTGGTAATCGAGCCTATTATTTATTTATTTATTTGTTTGTTTGTTTGTTTGTTTGTTTGGACTTGTATGCCGCCCCTTCTCCGAAAGGACTCGGGGTGGCTCACAACTAAAATACAACAATAAATATATTAAAAAGAATTAAACTTAAATAAGCCCAATAGGTAAAACTAATTTAAAACTAATTTAAAATTTAAAATGATTTTAAACCCCACCCCCAAGAGGTCAGTCCAGCCCAGCCTGCTCGAACAGCCAGGTTTTCAAATCGCAGCGGAAAGAGCGAAGATCAGGAGTCAAATGGAGCTCCAGAGGTAATTGGTTCCACAAGGCAGGAGCTGCGACAGAGTAGGCCCTTCCCTGGGGCACCACCAGCCGACACTGTCTTGCGGACAGCACCCTGAGGAGTCCCTGTCTGTGTGCACGCACAGGGTGATCGGTATTCGATATCAGCAGGAGACACTATTGTGCAAGATTATTACATTCTTTGGAAGAAGGAAGAATTTCTGGCTCTCATATGCTCTATGAATCATATCCTGCTAGTGTATATCACTGCAAGACAAAGGTGGAATTAAGACAAACTCAAAGTTATGAAAGACTAGAAAAACTAAATGGCCAATAAAAAGAACCACAGATTTACTCTGGTTTTCATAACCCATGATTTCAATTTTCAGCTCCTAATTCTAAGAAGCTAGATATTTATTTTAAATCTTTGTGGTAGTTCACAGATATAATCTAAACTCTTGGTTGGTCGAGGTTTGTTGAAAATTTGGGGACATGTCATCCTAATCAACATTCTAGCAATTGTTTCTGGCAAATAAAATGCAGATGTTCATGCACAATACAAAACTCAAATGTGTAGATCATGCTAAGATGTTATCCAGGAAGAGAACTGGTTCAACACTCAATTCATCTTTACATAATGAAATGCAAATTGTGTTGTTTGCATGGTCTGCGTACATCCATAATGAGAGAAAATAAACTCTAGATTCATTGCCATTGCGTGGCTCATCCAAGACATATTCATTGGCTGTTTAACTTCGGAATGGACAAAACCAAACATTAAGGAGGGAAGGCTTTGGAGTTAGCTGGCAAGAGATAACCTTGTGAAGCTGTACAGGTGGTCCTCAACTTATTACCATCATGGAGCTCAAAATTTCCATGGCTAAACAGTACAATTGTTAGGTTGCAACCATTTTGCCCTAGTTGTTATGCAAATCATAGCAGTTGTTAAGTGAACCTGGCTTCCCCCAGTTGACTTTGCTTGTCAAAATCAGCTGGAAAGGTTACAAATTGTGATCACATCATCACAGGACAGTACAAGTGTCATAAACACATGCCAACTGCCAAGTGCCTGAATTTTGATCACATGACCAGGGGTGTGTTGCAATGGTTGCAAGAGTGACAAATGGTCATAGGTCACTTTTTTCAGTGCCGTTGTAAATTTAAACAGTCATTAAACTATTGGACTATCTGTAAATGCCTCTACAGTTTCTCCACCTGCAATTTATTTCAACTTGCGGATATATAAATCAAGCAATGTCATAACTTTGAGATTTCCTTCCTAGAATCTCCATACCTAGAAACACTGCCAATATGAAAAGGGGAAATAGAATAATTGACTCAGACCCTTTTAATGCTGCCCTTTTTACAAGCAATGGCATACAATATAGGATGAAATGTAGCATAGTACAAAATAGTACAAAAAGAATTAGTACCTTAGATTAAAAAACACCAGCAGGATTAGCAAGGCAAAATGCTACATTTCATCCTATATTGTATGCCATTGCCACAAAGTTATTTACTTCCTCCACTCCATTTTTCTTACCTATCCTTTGTGTATATCTACATTGTGGAACAGTAAATAATAGATACCAGGTATTATAGGTTTAGTCACATCAAACTCGTAGCCCGGGGATGGATACATTATGTGCTGGCCACACCCACACCCGATTTAGCAAAAGGGAAAAAAAGTTGTGATATGTCACGTGACAACAATGTGTCATTGCGAGTTTGATACCCCTGAGTTACATGGATCACTTCAACAAGTTTTATGGATTTTATTTGTGATAGTATTTAAAAAAATGTTTATATCCATTCCATTGTATATTCTCTATGACAGGCTCTCAAGTACTGGAAAACTGCTACTATGTCATCTCTAGTCCTTCTGTTCATTAGATTAGGCATACTAGATCCTATTGTTTCTTATGTTAGGGAGCTTTTTATATCAGAATTATATTTCCTGCTTACACTCTGAATAGATACAGCCTCTTTTAGAACCTGTATACCTTCTCAATCAGCTGCCATCTGGAAGTTGTGGCAGTTCCTCTGTAGCTGTAAGGCCACAGGCAAAAGAAGGCTGGGCTAAAGGAACAACATTACACATGTATATTTTCTATCATCTGAAATCTTTTTTACCCTTAGCAATTTTAAAATTCTGCTTGTGGGAATTTTGTTGTTTATAAATGAGGGAACCTGATAAATACCATAACCTGAAATGGAGAGTTTTTCATTCTTCAAGGAAATTAATGTCACCTAAAGGAAATGAGCATTCAAAGGCCAAATGAAAAGTCATAATGTAAACGATATATCAGGAGCCGGTTTCTTTATAAAACATCTTATTAAACAGCGAGAGAAGAGCAGCCTCAGGGAATAGTCAGAAACTATAAAATATACTGACAAGTATGGGACTAATATATTAATAAATTCTGCCAATTAGAAACATGGGATTTGATGAAACAAAGGCAAGTGATGGGGCCAACTCATTTGTTCAACTCAATTTGCAGCCTAATTCTCAGAGGTATTTTGGAACCAATTCATTCACTGATTTCAAAGATTGTTTGTATCTGGAGGATGACAGCATCCCCACTGAGTGAAACAAGAAAGGAGGTAGGATGCTACCGGACCAAAGTTCTACTTAATACAATCATTCCTGCTTTAATAGAGAAGCTGTTCTGGATTCAATGAATTGGTTCCTTCTCTCTCACACACCCCTGCTGTCAAGTCTCCAACCAGCAACTGAGGGAGGTCACCAGAGTTGGTATTCAGCAGGTTCTGACCAGTTCTGGAGAAATTTTGAGTAGAAACTGGCCCCCTCCACCATCTATTCGCTGCCTCCCAAGTCCCAGCTGATCAGCTGGGTCTTCTTTTGTTGCCCTGCACAGGAGAACGGAGCTGGAAAGCAGGTTAGTGAGGTGGGGCGGGAATGGGATTTTGCAGTATCCATCCCCTGGAGTGGGGTGGGAATGGAAATTTTACAGTATCCTTCCCCTGCCACACCCACCAAGCCGCACCCATCAATCCACGTCCACAGAACCAGTAGTAAAAATTTTTGAATTTCACCACTGGAGCTCACCCCCTTGCCTCCAAGGTGCATCAAATAACTGTCCAGAAAAATATCATGTCACAGTTTCCCTCACTCTCTTTTTCGCTGCTTAAGCTTCATGGGTTGGATTTCCCTTACCTTGACTCCTCTGAACCCAATCCTCTTCTTCTTTACTACTACTATATGTCATAAAAACCTGGCCTCTGGGTTTTTTTTGTCTTAAACCCTTTGGGAAGCCATTTTCTATGGAAAGTTGGAAAGTTATTAAGAGTGCTTCCAAAGAGTCTTATAGAAATGTGTCTTTTCTGCACAGCTACCTGGCAGGGGGAACAAAGAACTGGCAAGGAAAATATTTAGCCAAATGTTGAGAAATCTCAAAGTAACTAATATTCAGCCCATCTCTGCTTCTGCTCCCAGGATTCTCCTTCTGAGGCACACGGTTCTCCTTCTCCTCCTGCTACAAGTTTGAAGCCGCCCAGCATGAATCATTGGGCTCTCCTTTTGCAGAAGTAGTCATGAGAAGGCAAAAATGTGGAACACTGAAAGCAGTAAACGTTGCAGTCCCACTCAGCTTAAACCTATAACCCTAAATTCAGAGTAATTGAATATGGAAAACAATGTTATTGTTGTCTTTCAGACTGGGACCAGGATATAATTTTGGGGGTGGGGGGTGCGTGGGGGATGAACTCTTCAGATCCATACATAGGTGAGAAAATTTCATCTCCTCCAGGAAATAAGTTCAAGTGTGAAAAGTCCAATTCAATTGCATAGAAATTTTGCACAGCAGGACTTAATGGAAATAGACACCTAAGTAGCCATGTGCCCTGGTCCAATTCTCTTATTAGAAATGGTCTACAATAGCATAAGAAAACCCACTCAGCATAGGTTTAATATCTCTAATAAGTGGCCACCTTTTAGCCTCAGGAAAGGGATAGGTATTCATCTTCTTAAATTACTTTTTAAACCAATTTTTCTTCTTTTCCCCTCATCTCTCCCCCCTCCCCCTTTTTTTCAGCAGAAGGGGAGGGGGAGGGTGGTGAAAGAAAACAGAGGCAATCCAGATGCCTTTGACGGCTTTGATCAGTTTCGATGCAGACAGCCAGGCTGCCTCCTAGCACCTCTTTAACTACAGCTTGCCAGTAAGAAAATGAGCTGTTTTAACTCTGCAATTATAGTGCCTGCTGAATGCCTGTCATCACAGCAATAGGAACCTGATCTGAACTGTATATCCACTGGAGAGAGAATTACAGCAACTAGGGCAGAAAGTTAAATACCCCCTATGGCTGTGAGACTCACATAAACTGTAGAACCCACAGAACCGCCAACCTCCCCCCCCCAAAAAAACCCCTCTCCCCCCTCTCTTGTAGGCACCAGAATCCTTGATATATAAAGCATAGGCAGATGGTGCCTCCCTTGGAATCAAACTAGGGAAGCCCAGCTTTATGGAAGGGATGCCCTGTTTTGGATGCAGCGATGCCAAGGTGCATCTTTTTCCTGGGAAGAGCGGCGCATGCACTTGTAAGCCACAGCAAGGGAGGGGAGAAGAAGAGAAAGCAGACTCCTGAGATGGAAGGGGAGAAGAAGTCCTATAGTGCAGCGAGGGCTTGGGTGGCTCCCTTCTCTGGTCTGCACAAGAAAAGAATCCCTCTTGTCCAGGGCTGCCTTTTAAAAGGGAGGAACGGACCGAGATAATGCATCCTTCCACTGACTTCATGGCTATGTCCATAGGTTTTGCAATTGCCTTTCTGCCTGGTGCTTTCTTGAATCCGATCTCCAGTTTGCAATCCTAGAATTCTCTCTCAGCATCTCATCCAAATATCCTGGTGGTCTCCCATCTAAGGTTTTGTTTTGTTTACCTTTTCCACTCAGGTCAGCTGTAGACTGCTCAAAAGCAGAGGATGTTTTCCTCAGAGCCCTCCCTAAATGCAAGAGTTCCTGCTTCAGTCTCACAAATGCTCTTGACTCCTAGCTGGCTCAGCCAGAGGGTTCACCAAAGCCCTTGACTCAAATAAGTCTTACCTGAGGACTGAGGCGGAGCTACTGCATTCCCATCTGCCAAGGAAATTATTCTAAACCAGGACCCTTTGCAACCTTTTCCAGGCCAATAATTGAACTTAGCCCTTGAGTGAGTATTTTGACAGGAGCCAGGACAAAGAGCTTGATACACCTATCACTATTACCTGAATATTTCGTAATTCATAATAGATGATGCCATGTTGACATTTTAAACAAAGTAGCAAATTTGGGGGATTCTGGGACCACATTGAAGATTGAGAGGTCCATAGAATAACTTTGGACCAATCTTTCTACACAATCCACCTCACAGGGCATGGACCCTAAGTGGAAAATGGAAAGAGGAATACAGTTAAAGAGAGAATTGTGAACTCAAAGTGGGAAAGGAAAGCTCTGAAATGTGAAGATACATCCCAGTTCCTCAGACCCTTGGGAATAGGTTCCTTCCCAGTCTTCTCCCTTGTCTCTCAGTTTCAAAGTTCTGCTGCTTCTCTGGACTTCTTTTGATTTTTTAGTCCTACACAAGGAGTTGGGCCAAGTAAAATATTGTCTTCCAATTCAGAAGCAAGGAAAGGAGCCAGGAAAGAGGATAAGCTGTGCCACAGCCCTAAGTGAAAAGTAGTTAAATTGCCTTTTGAAAAAGCACCTTTGGGAGATGAAGGAATATATTGAAATACCTAATGGTCATGCTGATTTGTTGCTGATGGTTGTGTTTTTTTTCTTTTTTACTTTAACTGCTGAGTATATGTGTATCGTTTTTATAGTTATGTGTTTATAAAATGCTTTTAACTGTTGTTAGCCCCAGAGTCATGAATATGAGATGGACAGGTAAGAGAGAGCAGCAAAGAAGGAAAGAAAGAAAGAAAGAAAGAAAGAAAGAAAGAAAGAAAGAAAGAAAGAAAGAAAGAAAGATTTATATAGCTTCCATGAAGTTAGTTGATGACTGCCTTTATGTGGTCAATGGACTTTATATATGATTACATTGTAGACTTTGTTCCTAAGCAGATTTGTAAAACCTCATCTTTGCAATGGCAAAAGTGGTAAAGAATAGAGTTGAAGGTGCTTTCATTCAGAAGCCCTTTTCCCACTCTGCTGTCAAGGGGACATGAAATATAGTTAGTAATGGATATCTCAAATTATTTGACTGCAGAAGGCAGAAAACAGTGGAATTTCGATAATACGACTATGACTCTGAAAATGTCATATCTTGCATACCATGTATTCATATACAGTGTGTACTATCACAAATTATATTATGCAAATCACAGAACTTGTAATGTCATTAAATGAAATGACAAAACAGTGTTTTCTGTTCTAATAAATTGGGTATGTGTCATTATTATTCTTAATGTAAGCTTCTCAGAGTCCCCTGAAGTACGAGGTAGGTGACAAACAACTTTGATAAATAAATAAATAGATAAATAAATAATTCCACAGAGTTCTTCCCACCCATTCTTTTGCACAATAACTTCCCCTAGAAGAAATTTTTGGTTGCAATTTGTTTCCAAACCCAGAATGAGTGCTGTATATCAACATTGCTGACATGTAACTTGTGTCCTCAAAATAGTGAAGGATCCTGACCATATCATCCAAAGATGTTGACATTTATTTCTAACACTTTTTTTTAATTACATTTATATGCCGCCCTTCTCCGAAGACTCAGGCAGCTTACAGTTTTTGGGACACAACCCAATGTGCTTAGCAATAGCCTTCATTCCATTGTATATGCCTACTTATTACTATGGCTTTTGCCTCCCCCCCAAGCGGAATTTTTACAAAGTCAGCTTATTGCTCCCAACAATCTTGGGTCCTCAATTTACCTACCCCGGGAGGATGGAAGGCTGAGTCAACCTTGAGCCTGGTGGGATTCGAGCCTGCACTAATTGCAGGCAGCTGGAGCTAAGTGCTAGGCGTTTAACAGCCTGCACCACCAAGGCTCTAAACTAGATGTTTTGCCTGCAAAACATCTAGTCAAGAGTAGGATTTAGAAGTGGGATTCTGCTTTGATATAAATGGAATCTTTCCCCTCCTCCAATTTGGTGGAAAACAATTCAACCATAAAAATACTGAATTGATCCATGATAAAATTAATGAATCATAGCTATTGATCAGTTGAAAGCCCAAGCTGAAAGTTATTGCTGGATAAAAAACATTAGATTAATCTGAAGGACAAGATTATTTGCTACTAACTTTATGAACAATGCAGACTGTATAACTTGTTTTTTTTCTTATCAAGTACCGTGTTTCCCCAAAAATAAGACAGTCTTATATTTTTTTTGGCTCCCAAAAACACACTAGGTCTTATTTTCGGGGTAGGTCTTATATATTTATGGTGCCAAATAGTGGGTGTGAGTGTGTAGGGGGGTGTGTTTTGCGGGTGCACGGTTGCTCCCTGAAAAGTCTTCCTGGAACTGGAGATTTACACTAGGTCTTATTTTCAGGGTAGGTCTTATATTAGGGCAGGTTTAGAAAATAGTGCTAGGTCTTACTTTCGGGGTAGGTCTTATTTTCAGGGAAACACGGTACTAGAAGAATCCTTAACAAGGCAGGGATATCAGGAGGTAAACAGCACAATGCTCTTCTGATACGAGTCCTGCTGGCTGCTGTTGATGAGAGTTAAAGTCCAAAGGCATCAGATTGCTTTTCCCTGCTTTAGGCTAAGATTAAGTTGGTACCCAGACTGAATGTCAAAACCAATGAAACATTCCATAATGGGATTGCCTAGACTTATAAGTGCTTGGTTCTGTTAAACATTATGTAGAAGAATTATACAATATTTTAAAACATTATTAATAAGAGATCCATGCTGCTGTAAGAAGCTGCTTCACTATGTTGTCTAGTGAATATTTTTTGCATAATAAAAGAGGCTTCTTGTTCTAAAAAACATCCTGTTTCAAAAATATATATATCAGAATGTATGTTTGTTATTTATGTTTGCTAGAACAGTACAGTGTAGAGTGAGGGGAAGGGCAGGGACCATTCTTTTCTGGCTTGCAATATCAATCAAAGAAAAAGTAGGGCCTTGTAAAGTTTCCTTTTTTCTTTAAGGTGAGCTTTATAAGTCCCTGTAGCTCAGGGGTGTCAAACTCATGGCCCACGGGCCAGATGCATCATGTGCTGGCCCCGCCCCCACCTGGTTTAGTGAAGGGGGGAAAAGTCCCAATGTGTCACATGACGATGCCATGACACTGTGAGTTTGACACCCCAGCTGTAGCTCATATACAAATTAGAACTTGTCAGTTTTGCCAGAAACACTAGTTCAGCCTGTCCCAATATAACAGCTGTCAGAGTTGTTTAATGAGTTTAATTCCACAGTACTGATTTGAAAATCTGGGATTTTCTCCACTCACCTACATACGTACTTAAAAACAGCAGCAGAAAAATCTCTAAATTCAAATAGTCTATTAAAAGGGAGAGGTTTTTAAAAACATATTTTCTAAAGAGTAATAAGGGAAACTTCATCAAAGTCACTTGTCTGAAATGGTATAGCATCTCCCACTTGAGCAGGGGTTTGGACCAGAGGTGGTATTCAGCAGGTTCTGACCAGTTCTGGAGAACCAGTGGCAGAAATTTTGAGTAGTTTGGAGAACCGACAAATACCACCTCTGATTGGAGATTTTACAGTATCCTTCCCCTGCCAGGCTCACCAGGCCACGCCCACTGAACTGGTAGTAAAAAAAAATTGAATCCCACCAATGGTTTGGACTAGAAGACCTCCAAGGTTCCTTCCAGCTCTATTTTGATTGATTGATTGATAGTAGCACAATTGAATTAGGAACTTAATACAAACAGTTTGGCCTTGCCCTGTTATGGCAACATTCTTCGTTTTATTCTTTGTATTTTGTATTCGTATTCTCTTGGGGCTTGTTAGTTTAATTTTTTCTTAACTATTTATTGTTGTTGCTGTTTTTAGTTGTGAGCCGCCCCGAGTCTTCGGAGATGGGGTGGCATACAAGTCCCATTAATAAAGAAATAAATAAATAATTTTGGACTTTAATTTACAAGAATTATTAACATGCATGTTCTTCTAAACTTTTCTACCTGTAATTTATATCAAGACTTCAAGTCTAGTGGACTTCATCTCTTGGGGAAGGGAGGTGGCTAACATAAGGATAAAATCTACAGCTGATTTGCAACAACAGAGTGTCAATATACATGGTTTGTCTACATTTGGACTGTTTTCCCCCCAACGTAAATCTATTCCAGGTCTGATGAAAATTTCCTCCTCCTCCTCCTCCTCCTCCTCCTCCTCCTCCTCCTCCTCCTCCTCCTCCTCCTCCTCCTCTGTTGTATCATATTAATGCAATTGTAACTATGTGATTATTTTTTCCAGTAAGCTTCACATAAGCAGTAATGGCATACTTGGAAAAATTAAGTAAAGCAGCTTGAATCACTTGAATCACGCTCAGTAGGCAGGGGTGGAGGGGGCAGGAGATTGTGCCCAATTCAGGTTGCAAGGAGGTTTAAATGGATGTCATAAAAAAAAAGCCCTGGAAGAATCTTGTATCAAAAATGTTGTGGTTCTTTCTCTGTGTGGTATCTTGTAAACCAGGCAAAACATAATGCAAAATAGAATCCTTGCTTTCTGTTCTGGCCTGACTCTACTGGTTTACGAGACTCGAAGCACAGCCACAATTATGTTTACTCAGAAGTATGCCTCAGTGCATTCAATGGACTTCATAATGCTTAGTTAATGAGGAAAAAAAAAGCACTCACGGAAAGGCCAACGTTTTGACATTTCAGGGTGGAGGCTTGGGAACATAACAATTTATAGGACCTATGAGTAATTGGCCAGATATTCTTTAATAGTGTGCATGCATCAGTTCCTTTGATCTGAGTGGAAACCACAAATATACATGTGAAAATGCATGGGTGGGGAGAAAGTGAGCCATAATTGACTGTAAATGAAAAAGAATTGTGTTTTATAAGCTTTTAAAGTCCCAAAGAACAGGCAGTTTGTAACCACATGGGAAGAGTGCAATTGCAGTATTCCACATGCTTTGCTTTCATGGGTTATGAAACTGGCATCATACTGGCATAATAGCAATAGCAATAGCTCCTAGACTTATATACCACTTTATAGTGCTTTACAGCCCTCTCTAAGTGGTTTACAGAGTCAGCATATTGCCCCCAACAATTTGGGTCCTCCTTTTACCCACCTCGGAAGGATGGAAGGCTGAGTTAACCTTGAGCCTGGTGAGATTTGAACTGCCAAATTGTAGGCAGCTGGCTGCAGAAGTAGCTTGTAGTACTGCACTCTAACCACTGCACCACAGAGGCTCCTAATACTCATTAGCTAATATTCAATTTCAGATTTTCAGCGAGTGAAGGTATCTTTATTTTTTGGTGGTGGTGGTGGTGGTGGTGATACCAGTAGAGCTAGGTTATATACATTTGATCTATCCCAGCCATAACTTGTCTCTGTATGTAGGAAATGTCTTATACCAGGTTATCTCATTAGCCCATCTAGTTTGATTTACCAGGGATTCAGGATCCTGGAGGAGCGGAGGCCCATTGGCAGGACGAATGGCTAGGGGAGGGCCAGCAGAGGAGAAGAGCTGGAGGTAAATGGGCAGAAGTGGAAGCCTGGAGAAGGAGGCACAGCCAAGGGTAGGAGCCTGAAGGTCCCATTCTGTCCAGTGGTGGGATTCAAAAAACTGTACTACCGGTTCTGTGGGTGTGGCATGGCTTGGTGGTGGCTTGGTGGGTGTGGCAGGGGAAGGCTACTGCAAAATCCCTATTCCTACTCCACTTCTGGGAGAAGGCTACTGCAAAATCCCCATTCCCTCCCCACCCCACTAACCTGCTTTCCAGCTCCGTTCTCTTGTGCAGGGCAACAAAAGAAGACCCAGCCAATCAGCTGGGACCTGGGAGGCAGAGAATAGATAGGGGTGGGGCCAATCAGAGGTGGTATTTGCCAGTTCTCTGAACTACTCAAAATTTCCTCTACCGGTTCTCCAGAACTGGTCAGAACCTGCCACTTCTGATTCTGTCCCTGGAAATGTCCAGATCTAAATGCAGGGCCTTTTGGCACTGAGCTATGATCTTCTTTTTAAAACATTCTCTCTGCAATTCCAGGCTAGGATACCTATTCATATTTACAACTTAATTTCTCATCATTTCATTTCTTAATGAATCCCAGTATGAGAAATATTCCTTTGAAGTATTAGGATATGAGACAATGTGAAGCCATCTAGAAATTCTCCTTGTAACAGCTGCTATTGTTCATTCACTTGAGGATACTTTGGGGAACAAGATGTTTTTTTTATGCCTTTAACAGTTAGGGGACAGGCAGAAATAATATGAGAAAGCTTTTTGTCTGTGTGTCTATAAAAATACAGAAAACTTCATATTATTTATGGGGGCTGCTGATTCATACCTCCACACCACCAGCACTAATGGAGATCAATGGTTCTTGATATTTAAAAAAGTGCCTGGCTGAAAAATATTTCCACTTTTTAAAAACTATTTTCATTTTGATAGAATGAAATTACCTTAACATTGTTATTTAACAACAAACAAACAAACCCCAAACAAAACAGGTAAGAAGAGAAAGCTGATAAAATACTTGAGAGATGTGGATTTGTTGAATTTTCTTTAGCTATCAGATGACCAATGGATAAATGTGAGAATCTCTGTTTCCACTAAGCACTTTTTCCACCCTGGTTTCTCAACAATCCAAAAAATCTGAAAACGAAGTATAAGAAGCATAAGAAATCTCCTCACATGGGGCTTTTCCATACTAAGAAATTTGGGATAACATGGCCACTGGAGAATGATGGAGAATCCATGCTAACAAATCAACAGCAGCATCTCCTACCCTCTCATAATCATAAAGTATAAAAAATACCACTCAAAAAAAACACACACTGAGGATGAAGGGGGAGTATCCAATCTTCTGCAGGAAAAGGAAACTGAGAAAATCTGGCGTGCAGTTTGATTCTTCCCTCTATTTCTAAGTTTTATTTATTAACAAAAGCTGGGCCAAATAGAGTAAGTGATCCCAACACTCCCTTCTCATATTTACCTAATTTTGGGAGAGCCATAAAATGTGGCTCTGTAGAGGGCATTTTGGGAACAAATAAGATCATGTTATTTGACCAACCTGGGCTGTGACCCCCCTCTGGGGGAGGGATGGTTTTTAAAGGTTTTATAGTGTTTATATTTGGACTTATAATTTAATTTAATTGTTTTTTAAGTATTTATTGTCTCATGTTTTAGTTGTAAGCCGCCCCGAGTCTTCGGAGATGGGGCGACATATAAGTTCAAATAAAATAAATAAATAAAAAATAAATGTTATTCCCTGAAGGACTGAATTCAGTTTCATTAATTGATTGCAAAAGATTATATTACTACCGTAAGCTACTCTGAGTCTCCAAAACTGCAGCAGAGTATAATTTGTAGTCATAAAAAATTAATCTTTATGCAAATTTAGGTCTTCTTTTTGGGGGATGAAGAGAGGACCCTAGAGGTTCTTTTAATCTTGTTGCCCTGACAGGAACTGGTTTGGGGCCTAGCTAGCTAGCTTCCACAAGGAATCTTCTCCATTATGCATCATATACAGGTGAAACTTGAAAAATTAGAATATTGTGCAAAAGTTCATTTATTTCAGTAATGCAACTTAAAAGGTGAAACTAAGGCGGGAGTGAGACCCTCCTCCTGAGGTGGGGGCCTAATGGTCAGGTGGGCTTGCTGCTTGCATACCTTTCCCCCAGCTGTGTGACAGCGGCCCTGCCTGGGCTTCTCGATGTCCTCTTGGGGGTGGCGGTGGAGTTCTCGGGCCTTATAGTCCTGGGGGACTTCAATCTGCCCTCCCTGGGGGGAGCGTTGGGTTTGGCCCAGGAATTCATGGCTTCTATGGAAGCCATGGGCCTGACCCAACTGATTCAAGGCCCGACTCACGAGGGGGGAAACACTCTTGACCTAGTTTTTGTCTCTGAACAATGGCGTAGTGACAGAGGGCAAGCCACTTTTACAGCGCTGCCTGTTCCATGGTCTGATCACTATCTCCTAAGGCTGGTCTTCCAACAGGCTGCCCCCCACTGCTGGGATGAGGAGCCACTTAGATGGTTCCACCCCAGACGCCTGATGGACCCTGAGAGGTTCCAGGTGGAACTGGGGTTTTTTCCCTCTTCCCTTGCGACTGCTTGGCAACAGGCTGCGTCGGATGCCCTCGACAGGGTTGTCCCCATGCATCCCCTCACATGCTGTGGATCCCAGATGGCTCCTTGGAGATGAAGCGTCGAATCCGATCAAGCCCAGCTAAGAGCCCATATTAGGACTTACCTGGTAGCTATGAGAGCAGCGAGAAGGTCTTATCTCTCCACCCTCATAGCGTCTGCAGATAACTGCCCAGCCGCCCTGTTTTGGGCCACCCACTCTCTCCTTCGTATGGGGGAGGGGGCGGACCCACTGCGGGGAAGGGCTGAGGAATTTGGTTAATATCTGTCGGATAAGATCGCCCGGATTTGGGGCAGACTGTCCTCCGACTTGCAGTGGTCTGAGGAACAAGATACAAGCAGTCTGGCCATTGTGATCTGGGATGAGTTCGATCCTGTTTCTGAGGATGAAGTGGACAGGACTATGCAGTGTCTGAGTTCCACCACATGTTTATTGGACCCGTGTCCTTCCTGGTTGGCTTATGCCTCCAGGGAGGTCACCTGTGGTTGGCTCTGGGCAGTTGTCAATGCTTCATTAAGAAAGGGTGTTTTTCCCTCCGCCTTGAAGGAGGCAGTGGTGAGACCCCTCCTGAAGAAGCCCGCCCTGGACCCAACCGTGTTAGACAACTTTTGTCCAGTCTCCAACCTTCGCTTTTTGGCAGTTGGTGACTCGGCAGTTTCCACTCTTCCTGGATGAAGGGGACTACCTGGATCCATACCAATCAGGCTTCTCACCCGATTTCAGCACAGAGACAGCATTGGTCGCACTGATGGATGTTCTCTGGAGGGCGCGGGACAGGGGTTTTTCCTCTGTCCTGGTCCTATTAGACCTCTCAGCGGCTTTCGATACCATTGACCATGGTAACCTTTTGCAATGCCTCGGGGGGCTGGGAGTGGGGGGCACTGTCCTTCAGTGGTTCACCTCCTACCTCTCAGGGTGGTCACAATCGGTGTTGGCAGGGGGGCAGAGGTCAACCCCAAGGGTGCTCTCTTGTGGGGTCCCTCAGGGGTCGGTCCTCTCCCCTCTTTTATTTAACATCTACATGAAGCCTCTGGATGAGATCATCTGTGGTTTCGGGGTGAGATTCCATCAGTATGCAGATGACACCCAGTTGCACATCTCCACCCCGAACCAGATCAGTGATGCCCTCTCCCTGATGACCCGGTGTTTGGATGCGGTACGGATTTGGATGAGCGGGAACATGCTTCGACTCAACTCGGCCAAGACTGAGTGGTTGTGCATACCGGCATCTCGGGCCAGTCAGGAATATCCATCTTTGGCCATAGAGGGAGAGGTGTTGCCCCCTGTGGATAGGGCGTGGAATCTGGGGGTCCTCCTGGATGTACGGCTCCGGTTGGAGGAGCAGGTGGGGACCATTGCCAGGGGGGCCTTTGCCCAGCTCCGCCTTGTTCGTCAGCTCCGCCCATTTCTGGACCGAGATGCCCTGCGCACAGTCACTCATGCCCTTGTCACCTCTAGACTCGACTACTGCAATGCTCCCTATTTAGGGCTGCCCTTGCATACCATCCAGAGACTGCAGCTGGTGCAAAATGCGGTGGCACGGGTGGTGATGGGTGTCTCCCGATTCTCCCATATTACCCCCCTCCTGCGTGGCCTGCATTGGTTGCTGGTTGCACTCTGGGTGAGATTCAAGGTTTTGGTTTTAACATACAAAGTCCTTCACGACATGGGTCCTCAATATTTAAGGGAGCGACTCCTGCCGATATCGAGTGCCAACCGCCCTGTGTGAGCACATAGGCAAGGACTCCTTGGGGTCCTGTCGGCAAGCCAATGTCAGCTGGCGGTCCCCCGGTGGCGAGCCTATTCTGTCGCGGCCCCTGACCTCTGAAACAACTCCCCCTGGGGCTCTGCCTGGCTCCTGACCTCCGCACCTTCTGCCGTGATCTGAAGACCTGGTTGTTTGACCAATCCGGGCTGTGACCCTTCCCTGGGGGGGATGGGTTTTTAAATTATTTTAATTATTGTAAATGTTAGTTTTGTAACTAGTGGGCTTGTGAATTGGTTTAATCTCTTTTTAATTATTTATTGTCGTTGTTTTTAGTTGTGAGCCGCCCTGAGTCTTCAGAGATGGGGCGGCATACAGGTCCAATAAATAAATAAATAAATAAATAAATAAATAAATAAATAAATAAAATGTGAGATAGACTCATTATATGCAAAACAAGATAATTCAAGCCATGATTTGTCATAATTGTGATGATTATGGCTTGCAGCTCATGAAAACCCCAACTCCACAATCTCAGAAAATTAGAATATTGTGAAAAGGTGCAATATTCTAGGCTCAAAGTGTCCCACTCTAATCACCTAATTAAGCCATAACACCTGCAAAGGGTTCCTGAGCCTTTAAATGGTCTCTCAGTCTGGTTCAGTAGGAATCACAATCATGGGAAAGACTGCTGACCTGAAAGTTGTGCAGAAAACCATCACTGACACCCTCCATAAGGAGGGAAAGCCTCAAAAGGTAATTGCAAAAGAAGTTGGATGTTCCCAAAGTGCTGTATCAAAGCACATTAATAGAAAGTTATGTGGAAGGGAAAAGTGTGGAAGAAAAAGGTGCACGAGCAGCAGGGATGACAGCAGCCTGGAGAGGATTGTCAGGAAAAGGCCATTCAAAAGTGTTGAGGACTTTCAAAAGGAGTAGACTGAGGCTGGAGTCAATGCATCAAGAGCCACCACACACAGATGGATCCTGGACATGGGCTTCAAATGTTGTATTCCTCGTCAAGCCGCTCCTGAACAACGAACAACATCAGAAGCGTCTTACCTGGGCTAAAGAAAAACAGAACTGGCCTGTTGCTCAGTGGTCCAAAGTCCTCTTTACTGATGAGAGCAACTTTTGTATCTCATTTGGAAATCAAGGGCCCAGAGTATGGAGGAAGAATGGAGAGGCACACACTGCAAGATGCTTGATGTCCAGTGTGAAGTTTCCACAGTCTGTGTTGATTTGGGGAGCCATGTCATCTGCTGGTGTTGGTCCACTGTGCTTCATTAACTCCAGGGTCAACTCAACCATCTACCAGGAGATTTTGGAGCACTTCATGCTTCCTTCCTCAGACGAGCTTTATGGGGATGCTGACTTCATTTTCCAGCAGTACTTGGCACCTGCCCACACTGCCAAAAGCACCAAAACCTGGTTCAATGACCGTGGGATTACTGTGCTTGATTGGCCAGCAAACTTGCCTGACTTGAACCCCATAGAGAATCTATGGGGCATTGCCAAGAGAAAGATGAGAGACATGAGACCAAACAATGCAGAAGAGCTGAAGGCCGCTATTGAAGCATCCTGATCTTCCATAACACCCCAGCAGTGCCACAGGCTGATAGCTTCCATGCCACACCACAATGAGGCGGTAATTGCTGCAAAAGGGCCCCAGATGAAATACTGAGTACATGCATGCTTATTCTTTTCAGAGGTCCGATATTGTTCTATGTACAATCCTTGTTTTATTGATTGCATGTAATATTCTAATTTTCTGAGATTGTGGATTTGGGGTTTTCACAAGCTGTAAGCCATAATCATCACAATTATGGCAAATCACGGCTTGAACTATCTTGCTTTGCATGTAATGAGTCTATCTCATATATTAGTTTCACCTTTTAAGTTGCATTATGGAAATAAATGAACTTTTGCACGACATTCTAATTTTTCGAGTTTCACCTGTAGTATTCTTTTAAAATTGGAATTAAATATGTAGTGTCAACCATGTTCAGGAGTAATAGAGTTTAAACCCATAACTTTCTTTCAATTATTATTAGCTTTGTATTTTTGAAATAACTCAGATTGTTAATTGTAGTCTCTCATTTTAATGGTTTGGTTTTGGCTCCAGTCCATCAATAACCACCATCAGATTTGACTGTTAGAACAAATATCTCCTTTATATTTTTCCCCCATGTTTCTTCAGCTAATGCTAAAAGGATATGTAACCATTTATTTTCTATGTATGTCCTAAAACCTGTTTACTTATATACTAGTTTAAATACCACTAAATGGTATTGGCAAAACTCTACTGAATTCTGAGTACTTATTGCTCTGTAAGGATCATCATCTCATTCCTTACTGAGATGCTAATATCTATGGCAATGAAACCTGCTCTGAAATGTTTGAATAGGAAATGTTGACAGTCAGCAACTGCTGGGAATGACATAGCATCTTACACCTAACCTGTTTGTTAATTTTTATTTTTATTTTTTGCTGCAGACTGAGGTGCCCTCTAGCGGGGAAAATGAAAACAAAATGGTTAATATTGTTCAAATAAATCCACCCTGAATTCTCACTTGCACAAATGACTGGGCTCAAATAATTTTACTTTGGGTCACAATTATGTGAAGACCCAGCTCTCTGGAGAAGATTTCAATGCTGGAAAAGGCCGAAGGAAAGAGAAGAAGAGGATGATTAGCTGCAAGGTCGATGGACTAAGTTATAATAGCAATGAGTATTTGCTACATTATTGGGAGATCTGAAAGACCATGTTAGGGATAGGTCATCATGCAGGAAAATCTATGTACTTCTTAAGAGTCAAAAAAGATATAATCAGTCGGTTTCTTTAATACTGGCATTGAATTAATTCCCTTAATTACAGGGCTTAGATGTCACTCTAGTGATTACTAGCCCTGATCTTAGAAATAAGCAATATCAATATTAAATAAGATATTAAGCAGCATAATACATTTGGTATAAAAAATGCAGTCCAGGCCTGGGTAGACCTTCCTTCCAAGTGATCTTCTTCATCATCACCATCATAGTTGCAGTGAAAAAGGACAAAACCATGATCTGTAAGAAGCCCACAGGAAGGCTATACAGTGTTGCCGTGGTTTGAAACTCAGCGAATTTGGTACTCAGGGCATTTTGACATGACAATTCTGTCTCATCATTTGTTTGGTACTCAATGCACAAGCTAGACTTGTTGATATCAGCTGTCTTGTAACTTAATACATTATTCCTTATGGGAAAAAATTGTTTGGCATTCATCATTTGTGGTACTCATTGTGCCTCCAGGAACCAATTAATGATGAATACTGAGGTATCACTGTATTTCATTAGGTGATTTTCATGTAGGTTTGCTGCAGTTGACATTACTATCATGCCATGATATCACATGGAACTTTGAATGCTTTAAAGTACCTCAAATTCTATTTTCCAACATCTATTTCCTCCTAACCCCAGGAGGATTTTAATTATTTTAATCCTAAAATTGTTCTTCTTTCTTTCTCATCCTCTTTCTTTCTTTTTCTTCCATGCCCTTTTTCCTCTCCTAAGATCCACTTTTGATAATTCCAAAAAATGTTCAGTTCCATATTCAGAATCTTCCATGACATTTACTTCCTTTACTAATTCTCTCAATCTTTCATTATGAATGATCAATCATGATTTTCAGTTTATAACATTCCTTTTCTGTTTGTGCATATGGATGGACTAATTCTTAAACTACATAATCAAAGCAAACATTATATAAGTTAATAGCAAATAATCAAATACAGTAGATAAAATTCAATCCAATTAGATTTATTATTTTATTGAAATCTATATTGCATAAAGTTCTTAACTCTATCTGCATTGTTCTCGTCGTTCTTGGATACTATATGATCTGGAATTTACATGCTGAAGAGTTTCCCAACCAGGCTGCTGACATGTTAAATGTTCTTTGCAAGTCATAGCTAGGATTTACACAGCCTCTTTGGGATCCAGTGTTGTGTGCAATGCTTTCTATTGGAAAAATCAAAATGTCATATGATCCAAAACTAGTATAATTTGTTCCTTTCTTCTAATAACTAGAATTTAGTTTTTAATATCAGTTGTCTAATTATTTATAATATTTGATCTTTTTAAAGAATTAGGCATCACTAAAATGATCTACAGGTAATCCTCAAGTTATGAATGCAATGAAGCCTGCCCATTCCATTCATCATCTGAGGATTCATGGGAGTGAATCTTGTACCTTGAATGAGATCACTCCCTGCTTATGCCCATGCATTTGATAATTGAATGCATGGCTCATTAAGTGCACATGAGGTATCTCAGGTGGGGAGGCCATGGGAGGGCCTAGTGATGGAACAGGCCACCTACTTCAGGCCACCCAAAGCCTCCCCCAATTCATTTCCCCTGGGGTCCCCACAATTACTTTCCATCCTGTCATGCCTGATAACTTATCTTATGAAGATCTGTCTCCTCTCTAGCCTGTTTCTTTGCCTGCTTCCTCCTTTCTCATCAGCAAAGGGCTTGATGAGGCTTCTGGTGATGCAAAAGGAGGCCTGGTAGGACTTGCACGGCCTTCCGGGCCTCCTTTCTCAGCAGAGATCTGCTTGAAGAGGCCTCCAGTAATGAAAAAGTTTGCAAGGTAAGTGAGTCATCAATCTTCCACTTGTTGAAATCAATGTGTCCTTTTTTCTGGCAGACTTGTGCCTTCCAAATTTAACAGATCCTGAATCCTTTAGAAAGTTCCCTCTATATTCACACTGTCATGCATTCCACAACCTGGCATCAACCCAAAAATCCACTCCCCACGAACAGAAATGTAATCTATTATGTTACTGGCTTACGTACCATGGCATATGGATTGGATAAGACTTGTCTAGCAATTATTCTTTAGTTGAGGAATCCCTAACATTTTCATTTAATTAATTAGGCAAAACTGCAAGTTTGTAGAACTATAGATTTTAGAAGCCATATGACAACATACATCTTTTCATCTTCCTCTTTATATACCGCTTAGCATTCATATACTTTCCAGCTGATGGTGATATTGATGATGATGAGAGGTAATTATATTCTATACTGCTATTTGAAAAGATTGTCATGCAAATCTTAATTAAAGTTAATTAGTTAAGCTTAAATAACCAAGGTTAGAACTAAAGTTCTAACCGTAAATACAGTAATTCACCAGTTTTGTTGCAGTCAAAGAAGCATGTGTTGGACTCCACTGATATGCTGATTTTAAAAAATCTCAGTAATTTATACTATAATGTGCCTCAGGATTGTTTGCTGTTTGGAGGAGAAGGTGGTAAGCCCTGAATTAAGTACAACCACAATGTCTCCTGTTTATTGGGTTAGGATCAGTTGGATTTCAAAAGGAAACTAACAACATGTGAAAGCATCTTTGGCTATAATAATGATGAATATGGAGATTCTCAATCATCCGGGTCATGGTTGAATCAAAGAAGCTTCTTGGAAAGAACTATGAAAGTCCAGTTGCCTTTTGGAAAAGCACCTTTGGGATAATGATTAATACTTCGTATTGTACCAGGGTTAATGAAAACTATACTTACTTGGAATCAAAGAAGATGTAAGATGGTCAGTATGTAATACTTAAATATTATAAACCACCTTTCCCCAACCTCATCACAAATTGTACAGCTAAAAGTCTGTAGAGATTCTCAGCCATCTGGTCATGGTTGTCCCAAAGGTGCTTTTTCAGGAGGCAACTGGACTTTCGTGTTTTTTTCTTTTGAAGACATTTTGCTTCTCATCCAAGAAGTTTCTTCGGCTCTAAACACCCTTTGAATGGTGTGGGAGTAGGAATGGATCTTCAGAGGAAATAATGGCAGACTACAGGAACCAGGAGCACTAGTCTAGTGAACCTGAGGACACAGATAAACCTCCAAATGCTTCAACGACCCTCTAAAAGGATGCAAGGAATATAAATCCTTCCAGCTGTCTGCAAGGAATATAAGTCTTTCCATTCCCCACTGTTAGATCTTGCAATCGGTGGGAGAAAAACTGAGATGACTCAGAATAACAGTGGCTAACAAGGTTTATTTCTAACAGCGGGTTGCCAACGGGCATTCAACTAACTGCCTCCTGCGCTAACGGCAACCTGAGGCGGCTTCGACTGACAGCTCTTTTATACTCCCGGCTGTCAGACAGCCAGCCAATCAGGTAGCTGTATCATGCCCCCTAGCTTGCGGACTGGAGTGAAGACTCTGGATACAACACCCACTATCCTGTCAGAGCTGAAGAAGCTTCTTGGATGAGAAGTGAAACTTCTTCAAAAGAAAAAACAAGGAAGTCCTGCTGCCTCCTGAAAAAGCACTTTTGGGACAACCATGACCTGGATGATTCTATAGACTTTAAGAATTAAGGAATCCCTTTCAATGCCCATATAAGACATTTGGACACCAGATCCAAAATAGTCATAATCTATCCTGATATAACATACAGTATTTGATGCTGAAAACTCTGCCAGTCTTGTTCTGGAAGACTGATATATCTTTTTCCTAATAGTCTGAATATAAATGTCCTTCACATCCCATGCCTGTCTCTTGGAAAAGTGAATAGCTGGACTACCACAGATCAGATGGGTCCACAATAAGCTTGCCATAGGTTCAAATCTAACACCATTTACATTTTACTTGTGCTCAGTTATTATTAATTTAAAAAACCCATAAAAATACGTAAACAGCTAGTCCAGTTGGCTGGATATAGCTGTATGGAAACTGTGAATTAAAGCCACAAGAAGTATCTTAGTCCATCCAAGAGCAATATAAAAATGGAAATGTTTATAATTCTCTTTACTACGGTATATTATTTCTAAGGGCTCCTTTGACTCTGTAAGATGAAAAACAGTACCTTATTTAACATATGAAGTTATCTTTTACTATTTCAGATCAAATCTTTGTTATCTCAACCAAGTGTTAGCAAATTTATCTGGCACAGGATCTTTATTAATCCCACTGACAAAAATAATCATAAAAATTACAGATGCCACAGATTCTGAAATACTTCCTTTCTTCAGGTAAATTACATATTTTGGCAACTGGAATATTTCCTGCCCTTTATAGATACAACACTGGGCAGGATGGCTTCTCCAATTCAATATAATGCTTTAAATAAACTGGCAGAGGACCTAAATGACTTTTGGAACATGTTCTGATAGGAAATAATGACATTTTCTAGAGTAGTTGGGTTCAAACTTCTGTTCAAGGACTTTATTTCACAGAGTCCTATTGCCAGTAGCAAACATTGTGTAGAGGGGAGAAGGAAGACAGAAACAGAGAGGAAATCTAGCTTACTATTCCCATGATGTAAAGATTTCACAGCCTTGTTGCTGAAAAGCTCAAAAGGCAATTTTGCCATTACCACACAGGATGGATAACCATTGCCTGCAGCCTCTGAGTCTGCCTAGCCTGCAACATGGCTCTTATTTTTTATGTTTATTATTTTATATGGTCACTTTCATTCTCCATCCATCTTTCATGCTCCACTTTCCCCTAAGGAAATAAATCATGGCTCTGCTTATAACTCCACCCTACCAATTTCTTTTTTTACTGGCTTATGATCATCATCTCCTGAATCCTACCTTCTCAGCCCTTTCTCAGAGTAAGATAATTATGAGCAAAAGTGAAGAACCTAGGTAGAGTGATTCAGTAAAGGCATTGTGCAGGGAAAGGCTTTTCTCACAAGAAAGAAGAATCTAAAGAATCCATTAAGAAAGGGAGGAAATGTTTTCTTCACATTAGCAGTTTCTTGGCCATTAACCAATTCTGTCAGGATGAGGCAACTCATTTTAACTCCACTAGAGGGTGGACTTGTTAAATTTATGTGAACAGAAGATTCATGCACTGAAGTGTGTTGTTCTATTATCTTGTGGCAATGGCATTGTTATCTCTGGAGCTCAGTGTATATATACTCTGTCTTTAAGGAAAAATAGCTTATCTGCACAACGAGCAAATATTTCTTCATTTTTAGGTGTGTGTGTGGGGGAGAGCAAGCACAAATTTGTGGTCAATTTCTGCAAGGTCGCTTTACTACGAGAAGCGGCATTTTTCAGTTCTGTGAAAATCCAGAGATGCTTTTGTGTCCAAAGGATCCTTCTAGGATAGCAGGAGGGGGAAATGATGGAATATGGGAATGTAATTTAAGAAAAGACAAGGCCTGTGAAGAAAAGAACCCTCTGCTGTTAAATGATGACTTTGGCAGATTCTGATTCCCCCTTTTAGTTGTGATTTTGAGGGTCAGGTCTGGGAGAGGATTTCATTCTGCTGCCAAGAAAGGAAGAAATGTGTGTGTGTGAGAGAGGGGGGGAGAGAAAGAGAGACACAGAGAGGGAGGGAGGGAGAGAGAGACTGGGGAGGGAGGGAGACAGAGGGAGGGATGGAGAGAGGGAGGGAGAGAGAGAAGATCAGTACATAATTTTTTTATATGGATCAGTAGAAGCTCTGATCTCAGCATGAAAGGAATTCCAAAGCCAATTTCTGATGTTTTCAGTTAAAAGGGTGTCTGGACTGTGGGGGAAAAAAATACTATTTCTGATCCAATGCTAGCTACCTGAAAAGTGGTTTATAATTTTTTTATAAGATGAAAAACAAACACCGACCTTTTTTTTACACACATACTGTAAACCTGCAGAACTAACAAAAACCTCTGTTGACTCACTCTTAACTATAATCCTAGCCAAGAAGAAGATTGCAACATTATAGTGCTTTTTGTAAGTTTGCCAGCCTTGCCACCATTATCTCTTTCTAGTAGCACAGCAGGCTGCTTCTATTCCTAGAGATAACCCAGAATCTCCTCCTTTGAGAAACCAGGGAATGCTCATCCCAATGCTGCTGCTTCCTTATTCTCCCAATTAGCTCACCTCTGTCCTGTCTGATCTCAAAATGTGGTAGCTGAGGTGTTTGTTGCGGAGAGAAGCAAGGAAGACATGCTAAGCTGAAATCGCGCCATAAACAACCAGGATCTTCATTGTTCAACACCAATAGCATTTGAGTAAAGCAGACAGGCTTATGGGAACCAAATAAAAAGCAGAATGGAAAATGCAGAATAAAAGTGAATGTGTCATCCATGTTGTAGATTCAACATCATTTGTAGATTCAGCATGCATTTTCCTGAAATGCTTTCTATTTGGCAGGCATCAGGATCTGCTGGTTTATTGGATGTAAAGTATATCAGGATCCACTGGAGGGCATTAAAAACATGTTTGATATGCTCTCTCTCTCTCTCTTTCTCCCTCCCTCCCTCCCTCTCTCCTACTCTAGATCCTTAAAAAAAAACCCAGATCCTTAAAGATCTAAATGCCAGGTCAAAATAACCAATATTGAGAGAGACACAGAGAGACAGACAGAGAGAGAGACAGACAGACACAGACACAGAGACACGGAGACAGAAACAGAGACAGAGACAGAAAGACAGAGAGAGATATAACACAATCTCTGTGACTAGATAGACTTCTGCAGGACCTTGCAGAGTGAATGAGGAAAAGACAATCATTAGCCTCATACCATTTCACAAACCCACTCTAGAAATCTTCCACAACACACACGTGTACGTTCCTTTGTCTTAGCTGCCCTCCATTTTAGCGCTGTCCTGCTGAATTCAACAAGCTCTCTGCGGTTGTACCTATTTTGCATAGGACCGATTGGCTGCGTCAGCAGCCTATTTCTCTGGCATTCAGGAGCTAGATGCAACACCCCATTTTATTCCAACTGTGATGATAAAACTGAACAGCTCCTTTTAAAAGGCCTGTTAACAGCTTTGCATAGTAGATTGATATTAAAAGCACTAAAACGTTGTGTGTGGTGAACTCAGAAAAAGTGGTCTCTTAAAAAGGGGGGGGGTTCTGATTGACATCGGGTGTCCAGCTCAGCCTCCTATTAGACTGTAGCATAATTTTTGCTTGTAATGAGAATTCATTAGCATTGCTGAACTATGCAGATCTGACTAGAAAAATGTCTATTGGTTATAACAGTCGTTTTAATCATCTGACCTTAACAAGAAGGATCAGACAAAGGAGGAGGGGAATGGGAAGAAAAATATTGACTGAACTTATTTGCATTTTTTCCAGAGATCCAAAATTATCAACTATCTGAAAGGAAAACTATACAGAAAATAGTCCAATTTAAAACTCTCATCACAAAAACACCATAAGAAAACACATACCGCTATGTGGGTGAAGGTTTGTTCTCCGAGCTTATGGGTTGGCTTCCGAACATTTTGTGACCAGGCTAGGTAACTTCTTCAGTGGAGTTTAGGGGATATCAGTGTCTGTGTTTTTCTGAACACTGAAGATGTTACATAGCCTGGTAACGAAACGTTCAGAAACTAACCCACAAGCTCAGAGAACGAACTTTCACCAGATGTGAAATTCAACCATCTCGGCCTGGCTCGGGAGAGCTGGTAGAGATGATTTGAATCAGTTAAAAAAATCACCCCTGGTTGCTATCACTATTATACCAAGCCACGCCCACAGCCACGCCCACAGAGCCGGTAGGGAAAATTTTTGAATTTCACCCCTGACTTTCACCCTCATCCTACACCAGAGCTACAGATATTTTGCCACTATTGCAAAACATATGTCTATTTCCTTTAGTATACAATGTACAAATATAAACTCATCATCAACCATTGCTAACATTTTTGCAATCGTAAAGTAAAGGCTAACCATATCAATGTTCAAAGTGGCCAGGTTGTAAGTCCACCTGATCTGCAAAACATAGTGTATCAATTCTGAGTCCAACACTGAACCACTCAAATGGGTCTCAGGGAGGAACATATGAAAATATACACATGCCTGTCCTTTTCACACAGCTGCCGTCCTTGGTTTGAAGAAGTGTCCAATCCAGCCTTTCACAGAATGAAGGTGAAGAGGGCCTTGGAGAATGGTTCTACCTATGTGAATGAGAATGCACACATGTACTCATGTAGAAAGTGAGACATATTCAGGTCAGAGAAGAGAAAAATGGGGACGGTTGAACTAATGGAAAATACATTCCATTAGTTGGTTTCCTATGGGTCTTCCATCCTTGACTTGCTGAGACTAAAGTTGCATTTTATAATATTCTCCTGACTGAAAGTCACGCATATAAGAATATAGTCTATTTGGAACATGTTGGATTCCTCGAAAGCAATCTGATCTTAAAACTGTCTTAAAATAATATCCTGTAACAGATACAATCTGGTAAGAGTTTTGACACGAAAAAATTACAGTAGAACTAAGCTTGTAATCACGTGTTAGAAGGTAGGATCTGCTGCAGAGTGCCAAAAGATGGAGATACAGAGGACAATAAAGTGCCTGAAGTTAGACTGCTTGGACCCAATGGGTGAAAAAAAAATACTGAATGTATTATTAGAAATATTTTAATAGTCCTTCCAAGCAGAGAAATAGAAAACAAAAGTTAGGAATAGTATTAAAGGGAGATGTGAAGCTGGGAGCAAAATAGTCTCTCCTCAAACTTCTCCATGAGGGTGTCTGTGCATTCCATCAGGTCAAATAGAGCGGGCATACTCCAGGGCCCTTTCTTTAAATGTTGCCATCTGGTGGGACCTAGAAAATGTGTTTTTCCTCAGCAGCCGCCCCAAGTCTGTGGAAATCTTTCCCCTGGGACCATCAGCTGGCCCCACCCACCCACCTCCGCCCTATCCTGTCCTATACTTCCGTCTTTCTGGCTCACCTGATCTGAGCGGCACAGCTGATTTCTCTGCCTCCACTGTTCTACTTACCAGGGCTGCCCTAAAAGGTAAGCAGTTGAGCTTCAAATTGCTGTATTTTGAACACTGTGTGTGCATTACACACATGCATGCATGAAGCGCACCCTCAAAGAACCAGTTGTTAAACCAATTACAGCCCACCACTGCCCCAACCATTTTAGCTACAAAGCCATAAAGAGATGGCTCTTTCCTAAAGCACTGAGGCAAGGTGAACTGGCAGCCTCTGGATAGTTCTGTTGGATGTATCCAAGAAGGATGAAGGAGGCACCTGTTTTTTGTTCTAATTGTTTTCTTTCTTTCTTCCTTCCTTTCTTTCTCTCTTTCTTTCTTTCTTTCTTTCTTTCTTTTTCTTTCTTGTAATATCTTCAGATGGGTGGCTATATAAATGTTATAAATAAAAAATAAGGATGCCTCAAAGAAGAAGAACAGAGTGGAAAAGGTTTAGCTTGGTATGATGGCTAATGGAAAACAAATAAAAAGAAAGGACAGAAAAAAAGGAAAGATTAAAAACAGGCAGCCTCGAGAGAAAATGGAATTAAAGATAAGGCTGGTGACTTTTTACTCTCTGAAATAAGAGAGAAAGGGAGAATATTCATGAGAAAATAAAAAATAGAAAACATAATGCTTTTATTCTCTGTCCAGTTCACCCCAGCTAGGGTTTCTCTTCCTAATCTAACAGGAAAGAGGAACAGTTTGGGGGAAAATAAGGAATAAGGAGATTCAGTTGATTATACTTAGTCAATAGAAAAAAGAGAGTCTGGCAGCTTCATTAATAAGGGAATTGCCCAGTGAGAGGACTGAAAGAGAGCGAAAGCTTGCAAGAGCCAAGATGAACAGCAGGAGAAGTGAGATGGACCGGATCAGACAGATGGAAGGGATCCAGCTCAGGAGCAGGCAGAGGAGAGTGAGAAAACAGCTGTCACCTTGGCCATTTTGCAATGGAAGGGGAGAGAGTAGGTTTCTTTCTTTAAAAAAAAATGCTACAAAAATATAGTGTGCCAAGATGTCTGTTCAGCTGACAGATGGAAGAGAGATGGTCAGGTGGGGAGGCTGCTTGTTTCAATAAGCCATCCCTTCAGGGCAGAGACTTTTATGGTAGTGAGTCCATAACTTAATGTTGTTTGGAGCTATTTTATGTTTGTGTGTGATCCTACTTGTATGTTCCTATGTTGTTTCCTAATACTGGCAATAAAAAATAGTATAACTACTGTGTTTCTCCGAAAACACGACCCACCCCAATAATAAGCCCAACCCTAATTTTTTAGGGGTGGGCCAAATATTACCCATACCCTGAAAATAAGCCTCGGGGGATGGGGCGTGGCCACGAGTGGTAGTGTGGGCACAAGGTGGGGGGGCAACTGGCCCCCTGAGGCAGCACAAATACCGCTTTTGCCCTTCTCTTTCTGGGAGCAGGGCTTCTGCTTGTTGGGCCACTTCCCTGAAGTCGACAGCTCCTCAGCCAGCTGCTTTGATTTTTATCTCTTTTTGAGAGGCCTACAGGAGGTTTTGGATTGTGGGAGGAAAATGGGGAGGGGGGATTTTCCTGCCTGTCATCTATTCCTCAAGCTCAGCACAGACTGAGGGAAGTATGGCAGGCAGGAAAATTCTCCCTCCCCATTTTCCTCCCATTTGCCAAAAAGCCTCCATTCCAAACGCTGAAGGTTCAGAATGGAGGCCACGGTGAGTCCACAGCGTGTCCAACTCACCAATCTGGCCTGCTGCACCACAAAAAAAGTAAGATCGATTTGAAAATAAGCCCAAGTGCTTATTTTCAAGTCTAAAAGAAAGTAAGGCTTGGTCTTATTTTCTGAGAAACATGGTGTCCACAGAGTGATAGAAGTATATTGGAATTGCAAAGAAGGGAAGGAGAGATATTGCTTTCCACCCCCACCACCCCCAAAATTGGAAAGTCAAACACCAAGCTTTTTAAAAACAAACTGCAAAAATGCTGCAGAGATTTAATTTGCAGATCTTGGGGACATCCATTTCATGAAACCAAGACAAAACAATATAAGGATCAAAACAATGGCTGCTATACAGGTTAAAAAGTATACAGCATATCCGTATTTCCTTATTTTTGATGGATCTAATGCAACAGTCTAATTCTTGATCATTGCCAAGTATTTACTTAATACAAATAATATAATAATACAATTATATAATAGAATTATATATTAAGTTTTGGTGGCCATGATGTAAAAAAGATGTTGAGACTCTAGAAAGAGTGCAGAGAAGAGCAATAAAGATAATTAGAGGACTGGAGCTAAAATATATGAAGAATGGTTGCTGGAACTGGATATATCTAGTCTAATGAAAAGAAGGACTAGGGGAGACATGATAGCAGTGTTCCAATGTGTCAGGGGCTGCCACAAAGAAGAGGGAGTCAAGCTATTCTCCAAAGCACCTGAGGGCAGGACAAGAGGCAATGGGTTGGAAACCGATCAAGGAGAGAAGCAACCTAGAACTAAGGAGAAATTTCCTGACAGTTAGAACAATTAATCAGTGGAACAACTTGCCTTCAAAAGTTGTAAATGGAACACTGGAAGTTTTTAAGAAGAGATTAGATAACCATTTGTCTGAAGTGGTGTAGGGTTTCCTGCCTAGACAGGGGGTTGGACTAGAAGACCACCAAGGTCCCTTCCAACTCTGTTATTCTATATAATAGAATTATAATAAAGTTATATATTATTTATAATATAATTATACTATAAAATATAATTTTAAAAATGTCTTTTTGAGAAAAAAAAGAGAGAAAGAAATCCTGCTTTATTTATCTATCAAATTTCTACATCTAAGTGACTCTACATAGAGTCATAGTTATGAATATGATAATTCATATAATTGCAAGGATCAGGCAGATTAGAAAAACTTCCTCATCCCTGAAACTTTGATCAGAAGCCTGTGGCCAGAGACTTGAGAATTTCCACATTTCACGGAGTGCCTAGTTAGTTTATATGCTTAATTAATAAGAAAAATGGTCCTTTTATAAGAGTTATTATTGTTATATAAGAGTTATGGGACTGTGCTAATACCAAGAAAGAATATGTATGAGAGAGTGGATAAAGAAAATGGTCCAACTGATTTTCCATGCAAAGTATACATACTCAATTATACTCCTCTGATAACTGCACTTGGGACTTATTATTATACCACCATGTTCCATAATGGCAATCATAAATTTAAAAGCAATGCCCTTTATGTGATAATACACCAGGAAAGCAATCCCTTGTTTAGAATTAGTAATATAGACCACTCAATTTTAGATACCACATACAGAAAGAGTGCAAACCTGCTTGAAAATCCTGTCAGCCTGAAGTATCCTCTGCTAACACAGAATAGGCTGGGTCTGTGAATTTTCACAGCCCCACCAGGGTGCGGATGTTTGTTGCCTTGAGTTACGTATAACTCAATATAAGGGGAAGTTTAAAAATTTTACATAAATAAGGGGAATCTTCCTAGCAATACCCTGATATGTGTTTGGAGGGGGAAAATGGAGGGATAGACTCTGCTGCATTTGGGTCAAGGGGTGGATGAATTCTATTGCTATGGAAGATAAGTGGGGTCATTGTTTATTCTTGGCCTCCAGAAGAGAGGGGTTACTTGTTAAAGTCATTTGTGTGAGATGAGCACTATTTAAATTATCAAAATAAACTAAAGTTGAGGCCTGAGTTCAAGTCCAACCTCAGCCTTAGACATTAGTCACATATTTCTATAATTAAATTATATTTCTATTATTATATTTTATTGATTTATATAATATTAATGGCCATGTTTCTATGACCAGCCTATTGCTCACCATCTCCTGTCTCACAATGTTCTGGTTGAGGACAAACATAATACTCCAATTTGCATGCCATTTTGAGCTCCAGAACAAAAGAAGGCCTATAAATTTACCAAATGAGTAAAAACGAACCTGAAATATAGAAAGCAATATTTATTTATTTATTTATTTATTTATTTATTTATTTATTTATTCATTCATTCATTCATTCATTCATTTCCTTCCTTCCTTCCTTCCTTCCTTTCTTCCATCCATCCTAGCACACTTTCCATTTTAGATATTGAGACTTGCAAATTAAAAAGTTCATTCTGTATGATAATATTTGCAGATAAGTCACATCCACACACTTTCATGTCTTTTACAAAACATTACTAATGGGAAAAGAGTCTACTCATAAGGGCTCCAGACTCATGGCAATTTATAGAAGGATTCAATTCAGTGCTGTTATTTTGCAATAAATTAGAATAGTCAGAAACTAGAACTGACAAAGTTCCCTAAACTATAACAATTGGATTCCACAGTGGTATGGAAATGTCCTTAGAAACTTCTATAAATCCAGTTGGTTTCAATTAATGTTAAGTAACCAAAAAGTTGAGCCTCGGTGGTGCAGGGGTTAGAGTTCAGTACTGCAAATTACTTCTGCTGACAGCCAGCTGCTTGCAATTTGGCAGTTCGAATCTCACCAGGCTCAAGGTTGACTCAGCCTTCCATCCTTCTGAGGTGGGTAAAATGAGGACTGAGATTGGAGCCACATGTCAGCCCTTGGGTTGCCAGCCGCGCTGGGGTGGCCGTTCAGCAGGCGAGGTCTTCAGTGGCTGTGAATGTGCATCCCAGCTGGTGGCTCTCCATCCCTGCCTGAATGGCAGCCCTGGCACAGCTGGCAATCCATTGGCTGACATGCGCCCCCCCCACCATGGAGACAACACCTGGAAGGCAAAGGATACCATGAGATCTCTCCTGGGTATCAGAGCCCCCCCCCCACTTGGTTTGCCTGGGTGTTGTCGATGAAACTATTTCATCAACCGGGATGCTCTTATATCCTTGCTTCTCACTCATGAAGCTTCCAACAGGGGGTACCCCTTCCACTGCACCAAATGCTGTAGGAGGCCCTTGTGCCGATGGGAATCTGTTATGTATGTAGATTTGAAGTCATTGGTTTAGTTTGAACTGTTCTTGTAAAATGTTGGAAATGATTGGTTTAAAAAGTGCGGGAAAACCCTGCACTCTGATTGGCTGGCAACTGCGGCTGCTGGCTATAAGTAGCAGCCACAGCCCAGCCAAATTGGGTCCGTTCTGAGCTGTAGTCACTAATAAACTAAGAGCTTGAAGCACTCCGCGTCTGTCTCTTCATGCAAACTTAACATAATCCAAGATCCATTCCACCTCATAGTGAAGCTCCCCTCCCACCTGTATTGGCCAGGGCACCTGGTTTGGGCCCACCCACGTATGGTTGCTGTTTTTACTGGGTACAGGAGGCTGCTATGGAATACTGGGTGGGTTTTACCTAATAGTCAAGGGAGTTCGATTTCCATTGTGAGCAGATTGACAACCCTCACAATGGGGAATGGGCCTAGGAACTTTGAGGCTAGTTTTCAGCAAGGTACCTTGAACTTGAGGTAGATTTGAAGAGATACACTTGCTCTCCAATGTGAAATGGGGATTGCAGACTACGCTTTTTATCTGCTTGCACTTTGTGGGCTTCTGCCGCTGTCAGTAAGGCCCCCCCTGACATTTTCCCACACGCATTGCATGTCAGCAAGTCTTTGAAAACCTGAAGGCATTATTTGCTAGGGAGCCAGTGCTGTGATACCTGGATCCCACAAAATCTTTTGTGGTTCAGGCCGATGATAGTGATGTGGCTGTGGGGGCTGTTTTCTCACAAGTCAGTGAGGAGGGGGACCTGCAACCATGTGCCTACACCTCTCGCAAATTGAATGAGACTAAATGGTGATGGGCTATGTGGGAGAAAGAGGCTTTCACAGTACGGTGGGCCCTGATGACAACTATTATCCAGTTGTCTGGAAGATACAAAGTCACACTTAAAAGTGTGAGGATTGAAGAATCACTCTAAGCTTTTTTTTTTGTAAAAAACTTTTAAAAAATGGAACAAGGAAAAGTTTTCTATCAGAGGAGAACAGGATTTCATTTCCAGATGCTAATTGCTAATTGTTCTGGGGAAAAAATGTTTTCTACCTTATTTGTCCAATTATAGGCTCTTTCAAGGCATGGTATTTACTGTATATCAGCTCAGATAAATGAATGTGCCTTTTCCAGTTGCATCCTTCAGTTTAGGGAGAGATGGGAAGAGGGATAGATTGCCCTCTTTTCTGTTTTCCTAACACTGCTTGAAATGTCACTTTGAGAAGTGCTTGTGTGCATGTAGTAACTAAATAAACTAAATATGTGTTTTTAGGAGAAGTGATGTCAAATTAAAAATTCTGTATTTTTTAGTCCTGCAGCAGAAGAGACCCTTAGCAAACAAGATAATTTGATATGGTGCATGATAGGGAATTTTATTATCTCAATCTTTTGAAGGACAAGCGTAATGCACATACTTATGATTTAAATAATCTGTAGGAGGGGAAAAGAGAATTTTTTAATTTGAATTCATGGCAAAAAATATAGTTATGCTGGATTTAGCACCAGTATAAAATTAACTGTTAGTTCATCCATCTTTTCCGCTGACACCAGTTTTCAAATCCATTTGCTCTCCACAATGTAGGATTGCTTCAAAGCCTTCAGAAAAAAGCTGTATCAAACTAGTAGTAATGGAAATGATGTCTTATAACCACAGTCAAGAAAACTATTATACAAAATTAAATAGAAGTTAGGTATGCTGCAGAATATGTGTGCATAAAATAAATGAAAGCAAAAGAAAAAGAACAAAATAAGTTTTGGAGACAGGTGCTCTTCTTTGAAAAATGAAATTAAGAACTTACATTGAGAAAGAAAACCTGAGTATTTGATCTATCTGTAAACAGAGCTAGATGGAGAAAAAAAGCCAGAGAATATTTAATGTCAATGACAGTATGCAAAGGAATTAGAGGGGAATCACTATACTAATTCTGATTACACCTCTTTCCTCTTGTGGCCAATAGAAAATCCAATGAAGCAATGGAAACAGAAGAGAATGTTCCAAGAACATTACCTTAGAGGTAATACCCTATTCATCAATGGCATTAAAGAGCTCTAGTGATGCAGATACAGATACAGATTAACAGAGTTGGAAGAGACCTTGTAGGTCACCTAGTCTAGCACCCCGCCCAAGCAGACCCTACACCAGTGATGGCGAACCTTTTTGTTGTGGTATGCTGAAAATGTGTGAGTGCCGGCACCCACAATGCAATGCACCCTCCCTGTGCATGCACATGCAACATCCCCCACCCCCTTATCTGCACTGCACATGTGCTCACCTCCCAGCTGATTTTCAGCCTGTTTGAGTCCATTTTCGCCCTCCCAGAGGCTCAAGGGGAGCCTCTGCAGCCTCAGGAGGCCGAAAAATGGGCCTTCTGGAAATACTGGAAGTCCCCGTTTTCAGCCTCCAGAGGGCTTCTGGAGCCCAGGAAAGGCTGTTTTCACCCTCCTGGGGGCTCGAGGGAAGGCCGAAATACTGGAAGTGCTGAAAGGGGCCTGTTTTTAGCCCTCCAAAGGCTGCAGAGGCTTCCCTTGAGCCTCCGGGAGGGCAAAATGGCCTCAAATGGGCCAGAAATCAGCTGGGAGGCATGCACATGCACAGTGCAGGTGAGTTTGGCTGGGCCTCCCGTGCCCACACAAATGGCTTTGCGCGCCACCTGTGGCATGGGTGCCATAGGTTCACCATCATGTCCTTACACCATTTCTGGCAGATGGCAGTCCAGTTTCTTCTAGAAATTTCCAGTGATGAAGCTCCCACAACTTCTGAAGGCAAGCTGTTTTCATTGGCTGCTCTCACTGTCAGAAAATTTCTCCTTATTTCCAGGTTGAATCTCTCCTTGTTCAGTTTCCATCCATTATTCCTTGCCTGGCCTACAGGTGCTTTGGAAAATAGCTTGCCCCCTTCCTCTCTCTGGCAGCCCCTCAAATATTGTCTCTTCTGGTCCTTCTTTTCACTAGACTAGCCATGCTCAGTTCCTGCAACTGTTCATTTTATGTTTTAGCCTCCAGTCCCCTCATCATCTTGGTTGCTCTGATGCAGTGGCTAAGCTGCAGTATTGTCCATAGCCTGGAGTTTGATCCTGATGAGGTTCAAGGTTAACTCAGCCTTCCATCCTTCTGAGGTCGATAAAAGGAGGATCCAAATTGTTGGGTGCAATATGCAGATAATGCTTCTCTGTTGTAAACTGCTCAGAAAGTGCTGTAAAGAATTACCAGATGGTATATAAGTCTAAATGCTATTACTATTTATTTGCCACTTCACTTAAAATGATTCACATGTGATTATTGTGATCAACAAGCTCTGTGAACTGGACTCAGAGACATCTGGAGCAAGATACAATTTATTTATTTATTTATTAATGGGACTTGTATGCCACCCCATCTCCGAAGACTCGGGGCGGCTCACAATTAAAACAACAACAACAACAATAAATACTTAAAAAAAATTAAACTAAACAAGCCCCAGGACATAATTACAAAATACAAAGATAAAAACCACCCCACCCGAGGGTCACAGCCTGGATTGGTTAAACAACCAGGTCTTCAGGTCATGGCGGAGGGTGCGGAGGTCAGGGGCCAGGCGGAGCTCCAGGGGAAGTTGATTCCAGAGGTCAGGGGCCGTGACAGAGTAGGCTCGTCGTTGGGGGACCGCCAGCCGGCATTGCCCGGCCGATGGGACCCCAAGGAGTCCCTGTCTATGTGCTCGCACAGGGCGGTTGGTATTCGATGTCGGCAGAAGTCGCTCCCTTAAATAATAAGGACCCATGTCATGTAGGACTTTGTATGTTAGAGTTAGAACCTTGAATCTCACCCAGAGGGCACCCGGCAGCCAATGCAGGCCGCGCAGGAGAGGGGCAACATGGGAGAACCGGGAGACTCCCATCACTGCCCGCGCCGCCGCATTCTGCACCAGCTGCAATCTCCGGAGGGTATGCAAGGGCAGTCCTAAATAGACAGCGTTGCAGTAGTTGAGTCGCGAAGTGACAAGGGCATGAGTGACTGTACGCAGGGCATCTCGGTCCAGAAATGGGCGGAGCTGGTGAACCAGCCGGACCTGGGCAAAGGCCCCCCTGGTGACGGCCCCCACCTGCTCCTCCAATCGGAGCCGTGCATCCAGGAGGACCCCCAGGTTCCTCGCCCTATCCACAGGGGGCAGCACCACTCCCCCTATGGTCAACAATGGACATTCCAAACTGGACCAAGATGCCAGTATGTACAACCACTCAGTCTTGGCCGGGTTGAGCCGAAGCATGTTTCCGTCCATCCAGATCCGCACCGCATCCAGACAGCAAGTCAACACGGAGAGGGCATCACTGATCTGGTTTGGGGTGGAGATATATAACTGGGTATCATCCAAAATGAAGACATGTATGCAGGGATATCATCACACAAATCTTGCTATTACTTACTTGCAGCCCAAGGTCAGATGCACAAATATGATGGCATAAAATCCATGACTGGACTTAAACTTTGCACTACGCATGCTGATACATAGGCTCACCTTAATGTCAAGAGTCTGGATTTTCTAGGACTATGATATCACCAAATTAGCTTCCTCGCAGTCCCACCAAGACAGATCTCTTCAGTTGTCACATCCAGGTGCAGTTGGCATAAAGTTATGTCTGCTCCCCACAGTGCCACCAGTTTTACACTGGCATATGTTCACTAGTGTTTATTTTTCTTAAATGATAGTTTATAGATGGGTTTTTAAAATGGTTTTGCCTTGTCTCATGATCCATCTTCAATCATATGCAATAATAATAGGGAAAAGGGTATTACATACTTATAAAGAGCTATGGAGAATTGGGTCAGTTGCTGACTGTATTCTGATTTTCCCATTCTTCTACAAACAACTTCTTCAGACTGTCATTCGTTCCTGTGGCAGATCTCTCATGATCTCACATGACACACACTTTAACGACGGTTGAGATTCAAACTTTTTAACAACCGGTTCTGTGGGCATGGTTTAGTTGGTGGGTGTGGCTTGGTGGTCATGTGACTGGCTGGGTGTGGCCAACTCAATATCACTCACATCGAGGCACACATCTCCTTGCCTGGTCTCTCATGACTGTGGGGATGCTGCAACAGTCGCAAGTGTGAAAAATGGTCATAAGTCACTTTTTTCAGTGCCATTGTAACTTTGAATTGTCACTCCACACAAGCAAAGTACCAGCAAAAGAGGGAAAGAAAACTCCAGAGAGATTCCTGAGACAGGAAGTCTAGTCCTGCCAAGAATGTAATAAGGAGTGGCAGTTTCTGTAAGCAACACCAGAATGTTTCTTTCCTGCCTTCCTTACAGGATTAGGCCAGTAATTTCTTCTAACAACCGGTTCTCCGAACTGCTTACAATGTTAACAACCGGTTCTAGAGAATAGGTGCAAACAGTAGAATCCCACCCCTGACTTTAACCTGTGCCTTTATGGCAGAACGTTTGGGTGAACACAGGCTGCTAAATGGAATGGATTTCAAAGGTGCAGCACTACAACTTAACAGATAACAGATAATCAGAGTTGGAAGGGAGCTTGTAGGTCATCTAGTCCAACCCACCACCCAAGCGAGAGACCCTACACCATTTCTGACAGATGGCAGTCCAATATCTTCTTGAAAGTCTCAAGTGATGGCGCTCCCACAACTTCCGAGGGCGTGATGTTCCATTGGTTGATTGTTCTCAGTGTCAGAAAGTTTCTCCTTATTTCCAGGTTAAATCTCTCCTTGTTCAGTTTCCATCCATTATTCCTTGTCTGACCTACAGGTGCTTTAGAAAATAGCTTGACCCCTTCCTCTCTGTGGCAGCCCCTCAAATATTGGAAGACTGCTATCATGTCTCCCCTGGTCCTTCTCTTTACTTGACTAGCCAAGCCTGTTCCTGTAACCATTCTTCATATGTTTTAGTCTCCAGCCCCCTAATCATCCTGTTTGCTCTTCTCTGTACTTTTTCTAGAGTCTCAACATCTTTTTTGTAATGTGGTGAACAAAACTGGATGCAGTACTCTAGGTGTGGTCTTACTAAGGCTTTATAGAGTGGTATTAGTACCTCCCTTGATCTTGATTGAATCCCTCTGTTAATGCAACTTAGGATTGCAGTAGCTTTTTTGGCTGCTGCTGCACACTGCTGGCTCATATTTAGCTGGTTGTCCACTAAGACTCCAAGATCCCTCTCACAGTTACTGCTATTGAGCCTGGTTTCACCCAGTCTGTATGTGTACTTTTGGTTTTTCTTGCCTAAGTGTAGGACTTTACTTTTCTCTACATTGAATTTCATTTTGTTAGATAACTTGTCCTTGTGTGATGATTTCAAGATCCAATTGCATTGGGGAGCAAAAGGAAGATGGGGGTTATGGAGGGGAATATTGTTCTTTTAAAGCATGGGTGTCAAACTCGATCATATCACATGATATTTCGTGACATATTGCAATATTTTTCCCCTTTGAGGAGGTGGGGTGGGCATAGCCTGCGTGTGATGCATCCAGTCCATGGGCTGCCAGTTTGACAATGCTGTTTTAAAAGTTTCCTTTTCTTGAAAACATAATCTTCATTTATTTGTGAGTATCCAGTAATAATGCCACGCAGATATAAATAAATAGTTCTTGGTTGTGGGTTTTTTTTAATTGATGCAGTGTTATATATACACTGTTAAAAACATTTAAAGGATCATCAGAACATTATCATTGTGGCTTGCAAAATAGCATTTCAGAAGTGATTTGAAAGAAATGTTTTGGCACCCCCCCCCCTATAAGAACAAAAGCCCCTTTGCTATTCATTAAAAGAGCCAAAATGTATTTAGGCCCATATGCAAGACTGAAAATGGTGGTGTTGCTACATTAAGACCTTTAAATGATTAGATTCTCTACACGCTTTTGCATCTACATGCAGATTTAAAGCTTTGTTATACTAAAATCTCTTAGATTCTGGCAGATAGTTAATGATTAATGGTCCACACATTAATATATATGGTTGGTTTCAATAGTTCTTGTCCGTCCTGGGAAAAGGCTGTCAGTGATTACTGCTCCAGGCAACTTTATGACTTGTTTATGATGAGCCTAGATTTCTGGTTTGCTTTTGCAAATTAAGCCTGTTATTAGGATTATGGAACTTAGTTCTAAACTCTGTAGCATTTAAGTCAAATCATAAAATAAGACCGTAACAAACAAGTTATATTGGATTATGCTACAATTTTACTCCCAAACCTGTTTCTTTTTTCTTTTCTTTTTTTCTTTTGCCTCTTGAGAAAGGAAGTGGATGGTCTTCCAGAATTTTGCAGGCATGTCATGTAACTATTATCCCTCCCTTGCTGTTGATCTCCAATATATTAGAGCAGATTGCCTGTTTGGAGAGAATTTCCATGTAGTTGTTGTGAATAACAGTTGGTAACAAATGTAGCACCATGTAAAGGGAGACCTGTTAATTCTCCAGATCTTGCCTGAGTACAAAATCCATGGCCACTAAACATTGCACATCTTTTAAATCTAATGAGACTTAGAATCCATTGGTACAAGGTCACAGGTTCATACATTTTAATATATTGCATTAAACAAGTCTAGGTTTATAAATGTTTATTATCATACCCTGTCATCCAAAGGGACTGGCTTTTCTCCCAGGTTTTTAGCCTCTATCCAACTTGGCCTGTGTGCCTGTTCTTTTCAAATAATCTGATCTCGTATTATGTTTGACTTTTATTTGAGTCCCTCCTACGTACAACTTGAAAACATGGAAATGCTTCCTTAGCCGTCCAATTAATACAAAATATGGAACAGAACACACACACACAGATACACACACACACATATTCTTAAGTTATTAGTGATCATTTCAGTACCTCCATGAGCTCAAAGTCCAATGGATATTTTTGCCTTCTGCCAGGTGCAGACAATTAGACCTACATATACAGAATTCAATTAGCTGTTTTATTGCTCAAGCCTATATGCAGGAATCCTTTCAGACCAACTGTTTGCAACTTGGTGAGACTAGATAAGGTTCAATGACATTCATTCCTGGGCCCACATAAAGATTCCAGACTAATTCCCTGTTTGATTCCTCCCCCTGGTTCAGCTAGTCTTTCCCCAACACCTTCTCCCTGTTATACAGGATATGATTATTATTTAAAATAAATATTTTACAGCATAATTGAATATATCATTACTAAGTAGCCTTCCTAAATATAAGGTATCTTATTTCAAATAAGTATGTACAGAGGAGACAAAGCTCTGCAGCCTGCTGAACTACATTTCCAAGGATCTTTTATTAGTGTTCATGTTGGCTTGGGCTGCTGAGATTAGATCATCCAAGCAGGCATGTAAGAACAAAAGATTCTCTGCCCCTAGTGTAAGTGACTGCAGCTGTGCACTCTTTCTTTTGTATATCCCTGTTGCAATCCCTTTATAAGTCTGAGCTTTTCCCCATGGTTTCTTCAGCACATCCTTAGACTAACAGGGACACTTCTTTTCAGCAGAGTGCACAGCTTACTCCTTTAGCTTGTATAGCCAATTTAGTGCATACAGATATTTTTAGGTATAATTTCCAGCTAATATTTACTTTGACAAGCTTGGTGAGAATTCTGGCAGAAGAAGAAGAAACCCAAAATTATTTGGGAAAGAACAAAATTATGCTTTTAGTTCTTCCTAGTCTGTACCTCTTCATATTGTCAGCCCGCCCCCCCTCATAAAACCTCAAGTTGTTAAAGAAAAGAAACTAAAGATAGTTATTTGTGTTGCTGGCTTGTAATGACAATGGTTGCAGAAACCCATAGCCACATGAGTGTCATTTGTGACCTCCGCTCCTGGCTCAAAAAGTCAATGGGGAAAAGGGCAGGAGGTTGCAAGTTGCTTCTGCAAGCCACTCTTGCTCCAGTCACCCACTTTTCACCCATTCACCCACCCTAACTCTATAGCACCCATCTACATGACCCACCTGCCTGTGCTCTTTAGAGCCTGTTTACAGCATCTGCTGGCCTACACTCCACAGCACCACCCTGCAGCACCCATTGACCCACACTCCATAGTGCCCACCCACAGTGCCTGCCCACCTGCCTGTGTGCCCTTGGCACTTACCTGCCAGTCTGCTTGTCTGGGTTGCAACTGCTAAGTGATGCAGTTATATGCAGTTTGCGATTTGCAAACAAATTGTTTACTGTACTAACTGGAAATTCCGATTCCAATTGTCATCGTAACCCAAGGATGACCTTTGCTAGGCCAAGGTTGCAGATGTCTTCTTAGGAGACAAACCATCGTTTTAGAGCAGTCCACTTTGAAACTATGTTTCTCAAAAGACAGTTGACCTACATGCTGTTGCATTGCTTTCTTGGGTTTATTCTTAGGTACATATTAATATGACTGGGACAAATCCCAACAGGCCTAGCCAGAAAAAGACATAAACTAATTGTACATCACAGAATTATAACCAACATTGCAGTGGGCATGCCATTCAGTGTTTCGGAGTTACTTGCCAGAAGAAGAAAAAGGTTCCTTGAAGAACAACATTCATAAATTGCTGATTGAATAACTATCATGGGCCAGATAAAATTAAGAACGCCATTAGGAAGTACTTCTATAGATTTCAAGAAGCCAATAGATCTACAGAGAAGCTAAGAAGAAAGTCAGAACATTGATTCACCTCAGTTACCATAAGAGAACACAATCAATATCGCCAGGCAAAGAAATGTTTTGTAAAAGCATAGAGAAAATTTTATAATCTTCTTTCTGATGTGAACTTTTGAGCTAGTCATTACTTGTATTACATGGCATTTTTCAGAGTTCTCAGGAGTATAATTCTGCCTTGATACATTGAGTACATACAAAATCTTATATGTGTTCAGTAGATATGGTTGTGATATTTCTATATGAACATTTTTAGAAATATAGATTTTGAAAATCCAGTTCAAGAGGTCTTTTTTCCCAAACATCACCCAACCTTTGTTTTCTTACAGTTTATTTTATAATGTCAAGCATAAGGGAGTCCAACAAGATTGCAACAATAATGGAGGAAAGGAAGAAAGCCCTTAAGATAGATAGATAAATAGATAAATAGATAGATAGATAGATAGATAGATAGATAGATAGATAGATAGATAGATAGATAGACAGACAGACAGACAGACAGACAGACAGACAGACAGACAGACATACTTAGTGAGAAATTATTACTGGTTTCAGGACCAAATTCAGATGGTGAAAAAGTCACTTTACTTGCCTCACATCATTCTAACATTATTTTTTAAGACCTCAGCCCAGGTGTAACAATGTGCATATTGTTTGTATTTCCATTTTCCTTTTTTACATTCTTTCCTTCTTCGATCAGAAGTCAGAGTTTGGAAGCAAGATGGGTAGTATATAAATGTAATAAATAAATGAATTGAATTTAAATTTAATGAATGGTTGACCATGTACAGTTGCCATCTTCATCAGTCACTGGACAGAGAGTCAGTCAAGAGAAGACGCCTACACTGTTACAGTGAGGAAGAATCTCTAGATCACTTTTATATCTCTTGGGAGAAAAAGAAACTCTCAAAAAGCTTTGCTCTCCTCTTTCTTTCAGAATAACGATGGGAGTTGTGGCTCTACGTAGCTGGAGAGTATTGTTATGGAAGGCTGCTCCAGTCAAATTTTATCTTCTGCACATAATCTTGTGATATATGAAGTGCTGACAAATTCACCTTTAGGGAACTATGTGAAGAGGTGGCAGCACTTCATTAACTGGTCAAATCATGTGTAGAGATGAAATGCAAATGCTTCTTTTAGAAAGTAATTAATTGTTGAGTGATTCAGTTTTAATCTGAATTAATGTTTTTATACCAACTCTACCACCAGTACAGTAATGACAAGGACAATGGTGCATTTCTAATTTCTGCTTCCTCTTTCAGTTATCTGAAGTCTTAGTTATAGAAAAATAGAATTGGGAACCTAAAGAAAGTAAATATAATTTAAGGCATATAAAGAGTTTGAAAATAGAGCTTAGCTTCTGGAAGAGTTTAATTGAGATGCGTTGATTTTATTTTTAACTAAAATTTGGGGAATCTAAGGAAGTCAATTATTGTGGTTGTCTTTTCTTCCCTTTCTATCCAACCAGAGGAATCAAGTGCACTCTTGACTCAAGAAGAAATGGAGAAATGGAATCAAATATTACACAGGTCTGATACTGGATAATTTATGTCAGTGGATCTCAACCTGTGGCCCGTGGAGCATTGGGGGCCTATGATGTTGTATCGGGGTCCACAAAGACTTGAAGAAATGTTATGATTTAAATCTTGAGTTAAGTCTTGGGGGAGGGGAATCCGTGGCCATGGTCCATGACCACAAAAGGTGCTCTATGGTGAAGAAAAGTTAAGAACCACTGGTTTATGCCATCTACAACCTGATTCCCCCCCAAAAAAAGATGCCACATTTGAACTTAGGACTTTCTGCACATAAAGTAGCTGCTTGTCTAGTAAATGAGTAGCCCTCTATAAATTTATACTATTATGAAACTTGAATTCTGATCATTCCCCATGTCAGCATACAAAGTACTGTTCATTTTGTTCCATTCTTTGTACCTCCTCACATACAAGACATCCATTAGAGAATACTTAATATACAGCATAAATCATATCACTGCATCTCCCAGCTGGTTAAAGAGATATGGCTTTTACAAACTGTCCATTCATTTCCTGGAACATATTACACCATAAAACTAGGTTAAAGGTAGACTTTTAAAGAAAAATGAAAATAGTCCTTTTTCTCCTATTAACTGTTGGAGGAAGGATTGTATATATTTGGACCTTTTAATTCATTAAGAACTATCTCCTTTCCAGCCCATCACTGCTGTCTAAAATAGTCTTCTGCAATCTGGTATCTCCTAGATAAATTTTTATTAACAATGTATAGTCCACACAAAGACGATATTTTATTCCAAGGTCTTTGAGAAAAGGCATAATACTAAGAAAAGTTATTGCAAATTCCCAGCTGGTTGCCACATAAACTAATCCAATAAAATAATAAATATTTGAGCGGTGTCCTATTAAAATGTATAAGAGCAGGCCACCTGCTGTCCCTGAGGAATTATTTGCACTGAAGAGTTAGAGGTCTACCAAATTGCTAAATGGAGCAAGAGCTTTTATTTTTCAGTGCAATTAGTCAAAATGATGAACCCTCATTAGGTGTACAAGAGAGCACTCTTTTCTGGAGGAATTGGGTTTGTTTACATTATTGTGTTAAGTCTCCCACAGAGTCATTCCAAAATCAATAATAGAAAAAGACATCTTAAGATGAATTTTGCCCACTTAGTTGTGAAGAACTTTATATAATTGAAAAGAAAGCACATATTTATAAACAGACTATCAGATTAAGTGAGAAATAAGAAAACCAAAAACTGAGAGACAGAGAGCCAATAAAGGGAAGAAACATAGACGACAAGAGGAAAAGCTTAGGTTTCAACCTCTACAAATGCCCTCAGCCATAGATAATGACTTAGTTGTGCAAAATTCCAACGGTGGAAATAGCACACATAAGTACAATACTCTACAGAAAGATGATGGTGGTAATGATGATGACAAATAAGAATGATGATTGATTTATCTCACTCTGTCACCAAATCTGTTATAATGTGACTGACAAACTGTATTCAACGAGTAGTCCTTAATGGTACTACATCTACATGGAGGGAAGTAAGCAGTGGGGTACCCCCAAGGTTCCATCTCAGACTCAGAACTATTCAATATCTTCATTATTGACTTAGATGAGAGAATAGAAGAGGAACTCATCAATTTGCAGATGACACCAAGCTGGCAGGACTAGCCATCACCCCAGAAGACAAACTCAGGATCCAAAAAGATCTCAACAGACTTGAACACTAGGCCCTATCCAACAAAATGAGATTTAATGTGGAGAAAGGCAAGGTTTTACAACTGGGCAGGAAACACCAAAGGTATAAGTACAGATTAGGCAAAACCTGGCTCAAAAACAGTAACTGTAAAAGGGACCTTGGACCTAATGGATGATCATTTAAACATGAGTCAGCAGTGTGCTGCAGCAGCCAAAACAGCTAATACAATCCTTGGTTGTATAAACAGAAGGATAGAATCAAAATCATGTGATGTAAAGACTTAGTAAGACCACACCTGGAATACCGCATCCAGTTTTGGTCACCAGATTACAAAAAAGATTTGAGACTTTGGGGGAAAAAAGTGCAAAGAAGAACAACTGAGATGATTAATCTCAGTTTAATCATCTCAGTTGTTCTTCTTTGCACTTTTTTCCCCAAAGTCTCAAATCTGGAGATTAAAACCTATGAAGAATGCTTGCAGGATTTGGGTTTGGCTAGTCTAGAGAAAAGAAGGACTAGGCATGACATGATAGCAGTATTCCAGTATTTGAGAGGCTGCCACAACAAAGAGAGGGTCGATTTATTTTCCAAAGCACCAGAGGGCAGGACAAGAAACAATGGATAAAATATTATCAAGGAGAGAAGCAACCTGGAATTAAGGAGAAACTTCACAACAGTGAGAACAATTAACCAGTGGAACAGCTTGCTGTCAGAGGTTGTGGGTGCTTCATCACTGGATGAAGAAGAGATTGGACAGTAATTTGTCTGAAATGGTATCATATCTCCTGCTTGAGCAGAGGGCTGGACTAGAAGACCTCCAAGGTCCCTTCTATTCTGATTCTGATTCAGTTCTAATGGAGGCAAAAAAATGCAATGGGCTGAACTGTTCAACTGAACTGAACTCATTAGTTTTCCTTGGGAAGGTACCTCAAACTTCAACTGCCTCCTATGTGCTGTAGCCCAAGAAATCCAAAATGTAGATATTAGATATTAAATGTAAAGACCATTGTTAAAATATATGCAGGAAGATACTACATTGTTTATATGTTGAATGCTTAATGAATTATACAGCATGTCATGAGTTCCTTCAATCTAAAAAAACATGGATGTATAGAAAGCAAAACAAAAGTGGTCTCAGAATTCATCTATTTTAAATATGGTGCACCCTGGTTTAATATTATTAGCAGCTCAGCATATTTCCAACCATTATGTAGCTTGACAACTCCAGACCTCAAGGCAGCTCCTGCCAAATGCCACTGTTGATTTGCTGCAAATGTTAAGCAAGCAGACACTGCAATTATTTGTCAGCAATATAACTTTCTCCACTTGCCCCTGGTCATCACATACATATGGAGATGCGTGAGCTTCATTGGAAATAGTGCCATTCTGAGCCAGGAAACAGTGAATTGCAATAGCCTAAGTCCAAATAGTTAAATAGCAAACAAGTATTAGCAAGAGGTGATTGCCAATCAAGGAAACCTCTCCATCTGGTGGTGTATACAACTGCAATTTCCCAGCTTTATATTACAAGCAGGCATTAATATTCATGGTAATTGAAGAGTTGTCCTGAGTTATCTTCTAAGCAATAACTTCAGGAAGTGTTGAATCACCTCTTGGACAGATGGGATCTTGTTTCAAGGAACAGATGCACGATGAGGAAAGGAGGTGCATGTTTGGAGAGGATTCCTGCTCTAATTGCTAAAAAGTTCCTTTGTCTATATAAAAAAAGAGGCTTCGGAAAGAAAAGTTGCCCACCAAACTAGGTATGTTACAGAATACAAAAGGAATATGTGCAAGAAAGAAAGTGGCCTGCAAAACAAGCACAAAACATTCCCTCATTTAAAATGAAAGATTGCTGCAATTTATCAAAAATCAATTCATGATTCAGTGCATGCAAAGTCCAAAATGGTTTGGATCTAGACCAATGCAGAAGTTTCTTGTTCTGTGTAATAGATAGAAAGCTTTAATTCCAGAGCTTGTCAATGAATTAGAATAATTAAAAATTGCAGGCCAATTAAAAATTAATTACCCTTAATAAATTCTACAGGTCCATTGTGGTAAAAGGCTGTGAAAACGACACTGGGTCATACGTCTGGCAAACAGTGCCTTGGGTTGCACTCTGACCATTTATATATTAGAACTGACAGACTGCTACACCTTGGTTGTTGTGGGCACTAAGTAAAAATCTTTTAAAAGGGTTCATGCAAGCCTGGGAAAATCATAAAGTAGAAGTAAGTAACCACAGCAACCTTGAGTCAGAAGATGAGATATGAACAAGGCAACAGAAACAAATAAGTAATATACTCTCAGAACTGTTTGGAAGGTGGATATAAAGACATGTCAGCAAGGGACACTCTTAGAATAGTAAAAGGAAGAATGACAAAGATTTGTCCACAATGTCCCACAACCATTTGTCTGGAATGGTAGGGTCTCCTGCCCAAGCAGGGTGTTAGACTAAAAGACCTCCCAGGTCCCTCCTAACCTTGTTATTCTATGTTCTAAGGCAGAGATGGTATTCAGCAGGCTCTAACCAGTTCTGGAGAACCGGTAGTGAAAATTTTCAGTAGTTTGAAGAACCAACAAATACCACCTCTGACTGGCGCTGCCCCCATCTATTCTCTGCCTCCCGAGTACCAGCTGATCAGCTGGGTCTTCTTTTGTTGCCCTGCACAAGAGAACAGAGCTGGAAAGCAGGTTAGTGGGGTGGGGAGGGAATGGGATTTTGCAGTACCCTTCCCCCAGGAGTAGGGAGGGAATGGAGATTTTACAGTACCCTTCCCCTGCCACGTCCACCAAGCCTCACCTACCAAGCCACACCACATCCACCAAGCCACGCCCACAGAACCAGTAGTAAAAAAAAATGAATCCCATTACTGGATGTTATACACTCAAAGAAGGAGAGGGATACAAGGAGGCAAGCAAGAAAGACAAGACTTCATTTGCAGCTCTAGAATGGACAGTGTTCATCTCCTTTGTCTTGACTCACTTTCTAGTCAGTTTAGTGATGTGAATATTAATGGATGGATACCATTTGTATCTCAAATATTTTTAAGCTTGTAAGAAGCTGTGCATATTTTGTACCATCTGTCTTACTTATGCTTCTGGCTGTACTATATGTGTTAGGCAATAAAAGTTATATAACAATAAATAATCAGAGGTCCATCATCTTGTATTTAGATTGCTCAATCTTAACTGTCAAACTTGCAATGCAGACTTGATGACTCTATTTTGCTTTGCAAAATTGTTTGTTTGACAAATGTCAGCAATACATTCAATTAGCCCTTTGAATCGAAGGCTTTCTTAAGGTAGTAGAGGAAGAATCATGATTCCCGTTTCTCTAAAACTCTCTGCACACGCCCAATATATCATCTGGAGGGTCAGAGGGAGCACTTCTCCGGAACACATATAAAATATGCTGATTTTGCAGGAAAAGGAAATCCTGTTGCATACGAGGAATGCACATGCACATTGTGAAAGAAGTAAGTAAGGAAAGTAAAGAAAATTAGTAAGTGAAAAAAGAAAGAAATGGAGAAAAGAAAAAGTTATAAAGAAGCAGCTTCCAGTCTTCCTAACGGCAGTTACATGTACATTTCTATCTTATCCTTTGTCTCTAAATTACAGCATAATTTCCTTCTTTCGAAGATCTACCCTTACCGAGAATGGGAAGTTCACTTATTCTTCAAAGAGTAGGACAAGAAGCAATGAATGGAAACTTGTCAAAGATAGATCCAACCTGGATCCAAGGAGAAATTTCCTGTTAGTGAGAACAATTGGTCAATGGAAGAGTTTGCCTCCTGGAGTTGTGGGTGCTCCACCACTGGAGGTTTTCAAGAAAAGATTGGAAAAAACCATTTGCCTGGAATTGTATAAGGTCTTCCACCTTGGGCAGAGGATTAGTCTAGATTCTAGTAGACCTCCAAGGTTCTTTACAGCTGCATAATTCTAGTCAATTATCAAAACAGCCTTCCACAATTCTTTTGTAATTTTCCTATCCATTAGTCCCAACAAGAAGAGCTCTGGCTTCAGTTGAATATTCTTTGATCATTGTATGTATTTGAACTCAGAATTTCATTTTACATGACTTTGATTTTGATCCATTGTCATTTTTATTTTTAACTTGGAGGGGCAAATTTTAATCTGAAATCTAAAATCCAGCTCTTGTATGTCGTTAGTCCCCAAAATTGTAGTTAGAGGTAAAATTATTCTAATCCATAATAATTATTCCATCTCTTAGCCAAGAGACCCAGTGTTGTCCAAACACAATTTCCATGGTCATGTGGCCAGATAGCTATACACCAAAGGTGCATGGAATGCTGGGGGCAGGAGCTGGGGGCAAGTAATGGGAGCTCACCCTATTGCATGGTCTCAAACCTGAGCTGTCCGACCAATTCAGCATCTTTAATCACTGAGCCATCGTGGCCCTTCTGAACCAAGTAAGATTTTATAATATTCTTTACTTGATTTGAACTTCATTTTACTTACCAATTAATTCAAAATGCCACAAAAATAATGATTAATGACTATCTTGCTGCACACTATGAAAGAAAAAAAATGGCAGATTTTAATTATTAATTACAATTATGTGGGAAAGGCAGTTAACTGTAATAATCATAATAAAAATAAGTAAACAATCAAATATACAAATAGTCATAAGAACGGCAAGAACTGTTAAATCTAATGCAAAATGTGGGGAAAAAATGTTTGATGTCTGAAAGTGGAAAGAATAGAAGCTCAGCACAACTCCTAAAAAGCACATTAGGCAAATCAGCCTTGAAAGAAGTCATACAGAAACCTTTCTCAAAACTAAGCACTCATTTGAAGCTCCATACAATCCTGATGTGTAGATTACTATACAGATCCAAGCACAATTGTTATCTTTTGTATTAGACTGCTCTTCAACTTTTTAGGTGCATGTTGATAGTGATAAAGGTATTGCCACAGGATGAAAGCTGCACCAAGTAAAGCTGCCTTTTGCAATTGACTAATGATGAGTTTGTCAATGCCAATGGTTTCAAAGGGTGCTCTAGGTGTTTAAAGATTGCATCCAAGGCTCTTATTACTATTCATATTGTTATTATTATCTGATCACAACGTTTTGAAGTCACAGCTGCCAGTGTTGGCTTTCACACTAATTGAGTTCTTCACAACTAGCTCAACTGTCATAATATATCTGTGTTATTATTATATCTGTGTTAGTATAGTTAGTACAAGTTGGAAGAAATAACCAAAATTATAGCAATTTAATGAATATTATTTATTTATTTATTTATTTATTTATTTATTTATTTATTTATTGGACTTGTATGCCGCCCCATCTCCGAAGACTCGGGGTGGCGCACAGCTAAAAACAACAACAATAAATACTTAAAAAGAAATTAAACTAATTTCACAAGCCCAAAAATACAAAAACTAAAATTTACAGTGGTTAAAATAATTAAGAAACCCATCCCCCACCCCAAGGAGGGGTCAGAATATTATAGCAATTTAATGAATATTTTACCAAAACACCTGGATAATAGGAGATATTATCCACAAATATATTTTATTTTCATTTCGTTTTGTTTATTTTCATGTTCATTTTGTTTGCATAGAAGTACTTTTTAAAATTAAAGTACACAAAATTAAAAATAATGTACACAAAAGTACGCTTGGACCTTCTCTAATAGTCAAAATCTTTCTGGCCACTAACAAGATCTGATTCCAGGTCTAGTTCTATTTGAAGACAAGATCCAAGTCATTCACCATGACTTTCATTATATAATGCAATGTAGATATAATTATTCTGCTTGTGAGCAAGCAGCTTTATAACTGCCATTGCAAACACTGCCACAAAGACCAAAGCTTAGAGATGAGGCTATTTATTTACTTTATGAACTCTATTTGTCTTAGGAAAAAATATCATGTGAGACATTTGTATTTCTGTGTTCTGAAATATAACTATCTTATATTTCTAAGTATCACTTAAGCACTGCAGGCCATGTTTGATGTTTCTTCTTGACCAAGTAACCATGAATCATCTGCACATTTTAATCATTATAGTTAGAAACTGATCATGTAATGAACTAGAGATTGGGAAACTTGCCTCAACAAACCTCCCCCTCCTCAGGGAGGAGTGATTGAAAACTGGTTCACCCAGCCAGCAGTAATTGCTGGAAGAGTATGTAGAGGTGTGTATCCCATCTTTGGTTCTTCAAGAAGTCTGCTGATTAAATGGAACTATCTGTGCCTACTGAACTTGGAAAGGAACCCATGATTTTGACACATGGCCTGATCATACCTAAAAAGTAGTCAGTGTTGTACTTGGAAGGAATCTTAATAAATCATGATTGAGGTGATCCTAACCTAATTATAATTGTAACTCTAACTCTTTTTAGTAAAATTATTTATTTATTTATTTATTTATTTATTTATTTATTTATTCGACTTACATGCCGCCCCCTCTCCCAAATCCCACTTGGATTTGGGTGGTTAACATGTAGACTGGTACTGAAGACTCAGGATTACCCTTTCTCATTACTGCTGACCCCTTTATGTATTTGGAACAAAGTACAGTGACAGGAGTGAAGTCCTTTAGAATTGTATGCCCTTTAAAATACTAATAATTGCTTCTATCTGTCTTTCTTCCAAGCCATGTATGTACAGAACACCTGCTCTTGGACTCTTCTCCTGGTAGTCTTCCAATGTACATCTTTCAATAAATCCCTTTCTTGTACTTTCTTGTACTAGTTATAGAAATCTACTCAAGTCACCTTCCCTCTGAGCAATGCACTGTCTCACACATTTATTGGAGGAAGAAATCTTCCTCCAATAAATGTCTTAACAGAACTCATCAAGCTTGAGGGTTTCAGCCTTAAGCATCATCAAGTGACTCCTCAGGGAGAAGGGCGGCATATAAGTCCAATAAATGAAATGAATGAATGAAGTACCCATTGAAATTGGCTGAATTTCAATCAGTATTTTTAGGTGAGAACATGAAACAGAAGTAATCTGCCTTCGTTTCTGCATGGAGTGAGTGTGCCCGGGAAGCATCATGCAAGAGCCATGTGTAGAGGTACCAACGCTTATCTGGTGTGTGCATGTGTGTGCTATTCAGCTGACAAAGCGCAGTCAACAAGTTGAGGCTGGGCACACATTTGATTGACCAGACAAGGATTGAATGCTTGATTGATAGTATTTGTATAAGGCTTGGCCAATCCAAAGCCTTCAAGGTGCTTCCTAATTTGATGAGCTGATATTTTAATGCATGACTGATGATGTTCTGAGGTCTGGAAACACATGCATCCACAAGCTAGATTTAAGCATCAAACAGGAGGGCATTAATATGGAAATAAATAATAATAAAACCATCTCTCATTTGTTTCCTATTTCTTAGAATAGAGTGGAATACTAGATTATTGCTAAATTATCCTTCTTTGGATGACAGAATGGATTGAAAGCATTTACCAAAAGCAAGATCCTTTGCTTCTGTCAGAAGAGGCCTAGAAGATAATGTACAGAATCTAGTTATGCTGAACTTCAACATTCAACCAATTCCTGGTTGCCATTCTCTCTCTTCATTTTTTTTGACAATTACAACTACAAACCTGTCTCTTACATACTTACACTATCTACTTCTGAGTTTTAATTCCTGGTCTATCATTTCACTAGAAAACTGTCTACTCTGACACCTTTCTCATAGAACCATTTAAAATTGCTTTAGAATATTCCTTTCGTATATGCCATTGAGAAAAATTGGGGAGACTTGTAAACCAGGGTAATGTGAAGGCTGCCAATTCTGTTCAGAGGACAGATTCTCAGCTTTACAGGTACCTAACTACTGTGTGAGAAGCTGCAGGATGTCTGATGTCAGTTTTACCTGATCCAGAGGAAGGAATTGGGAAAAGCTGAAAATTAGCTATCATGGGCAGAAAAATGCCAGATGGGATCTGCAACAGCTTAAAAAAAATAAAAATCCTACAAACTTCAGGGATATTAGTATATTAAATACTGATCCAGTCTCCCAAATTTATAGAAATTAGAAAGGATAATCTCCTTTTAATTGTAAAATGCTTTGTTAAAGTGCCCATGATTTTTTCCTTTTTGCCAGTATGGAATAAATAATTATAGATAAACCAGACTATGAAGAAATCAACACTTGCAAGATTTCAGCAGTTTCATTGTAAACTTTGAGTAAGAATACTGAAATCTCATAAGATTTTCATGAAATTTCACGACCTTTGACTGTTCCATAAGAATTGCCATTCTTCATTTTCTGTGAGAAGCTGGGACCATCATTTTAGGTACATCAAATGCCCTGGCAGTGATAAACTCCATTTGGCTAGTTTCTGGGCTACACAGTGAAGCATTGAAAAGGGGGAAAAAATGAAAGTAATGCTGGAGTTAACTTTTGAACATTATTTTCCTATCTATGCAAAATTATTCTTAAACTAACCTATGCCAACTTTGATCCCAAAGTAATCCCCTTTATTGTTAGTGGAATGGAGCAAATATCTAATCTCCATGTTAAATTCAATCTTCTGGTTTTCAAAATACTGGAGATTTATTAGGGCAGGAGGAGGAAAAGAATTGATAGAAATGTGTTTTGTTGTTCCTATTACAGCAGGCTACTGAAGCAGAAAAAACAACACACCTTTTCTAAAAAAAAAAAAAACCACACACACACACATATACACCCACTGTGAAACTAAGACTTTTCATGTTCTGTTTCAGAATTGCGATTACCTGTTCTTCCAAACAAAGGGTGAAGGTGACTACAGGAGGCTTAATCATGCCAGTCAATTCTTGGAGAAAGGTGTAATTATTACACATTGTTCCAGAGGGCTAGCCAATGGTATCCTTCTACCTGCATTTAAAAGCAATTTTCTCTCTTCCTTAAATAATCTGCACGTGTTAATTACAAGGCAGCAAAGAAGTTGAAATGGTGTGAAATTAGATGGTATGAATTATTCATACCAGTTATCTTTTGCTTTAAGAAATTTCTCTCCTTCAGCTCCGGTAAAGGAGAGGCATATAAGAGAGAATGAATACTCTTCTGAACCAAGTAGGAAAACAATCATGCCTTCTCCTCAGAGATCTCTTGGGCATCTTTCTTATCTGATCCACTCTTCCTTAAAGAAACAAGGACACTGCCTGTTTAAAAGCTCTCCCCAAGCTTTCCACTGGTGAAGATTCAGAACTACCATCTCAGTGACTTCCCCACACACATGCTGAAGTATGTCCATGCTGTATTCCAAAAAATTATCCATGCAGACAGCAGGAGCCATCGAGGGTCTATTTGCAATAGGGTATAAATGTGATCTGCCTGTCTGTCTGCCTGTCTAGAAGTTGTCCTCAAATGACCCACAGCAATGATTGCATTTTCTGGGTAACTCTTTCCAATGAAAAGCTAGGTGAACGATTACTTGAATGAATATGGATTTGGAGGTGGTTACTGACAATGAACTAAACATCACTCAATAATTACTAAAATGATTAATGCTATTCTGGGCTACATTAAATGAACATAGTATCAAAGATATTGAAGTCATTATTTTTCTTCAGTTGGTTCTGGTGAGACCATATGTAAAATATAGGGTGGACAATTCTGGGTACTACATTTCCAGAAGATATTGGTAGGTTAGAGAGGGTTCAAGGGAAGGCAATGAAGAGGATACAGTGTTTTGAGGACAATTTGAAGGAACTTCAAGAAAAGAAAAGTGAAAAGGAACACATCTGTGTTTAGATTCATAAAACTGTGTCATAGAGAAAATAGTTAGGAGCCATTTTTTCATTCCCATAGAAACCAGAACAGAAATGATGGATATATATACATACATACAGCTCAAATGTATACAATTTTACTATCTTTTACTACTGGATAAGAAGTACATTTGTGGCTGATTCTTATTTGCAATATATTCCCAGTTTGAAAAGTTTCATATTTTTGGATTGAGATAGTATTCATATTGATGCAAATGTCTTACCAAATCCACAAATATAGGATTAGATTGTGAGTCTTCAAATTACTGTAGAAAAGGAATTAGATCTCCCCTAAAATCTAGCTAAGTCTTTATGTCTACAGAAATTACGTACATGGATTTTCTTAAGAGCTGCAGAGCTTAATATGAAGCTACTTGAAATTCTGCACAACTATTTGGATTTGCTTTGGAAAGCTTGATCCTACTAGTCGTATATCAAGCTGAAAGCAAGGCACAGTATTCAAAACAGATTTTTCCTTATGCTTTGCCAAGGCCTGAAAAAAAAGTTGACAATGTTCCTGTAGTATTTAGTATCCACTCGAAGAAACACAAGTATTTTTTTCCAAGTTGAGGTGGTACTGATGATGGTAGAACAAAACTGATATGGAAATAAAGAGAAAGAATATAGCCATTTTGAACCAGAAACTTTTATTTAGTGTTTGCTCTCGATCTTGAAATTGAGAAATATAATTTCAGAAATAACATGTTTTCTCTAGGTTCAGTCCACACTTGGAGCAAGTAATTCTATGGTAAAACCAGATTTCCCTCCCCTTGCTTCATATAAAAGCTTTTCAAATATTTTGAAATGCTTCAGAAAGAGTAGAAAACCCCTACTGAATGGGGCAGGCTGTGATGTAGGGAACAATGTTCCTTCAACATTGAGAGAAAGCATCTTCCTTCTACCTCAAACTTTCTTTAGCAGCTGATGGGACTCTGATGTGGAGAAAGGACAACTCCCATTAGTCCAGCTGCATTTCCCAAAACATGCTCTTTCTTTACTGATATTTGCATAGAGATTGAAAAGCTAACTAATCTGCACACAAAAGATTGTGTGATACAAAACAAAACTGTGTGGTAGTCACAGTGCTCTAATTATTCCATTCTAAATTTCAGTTCAGTGTACTGCCAAGGGTAGCATTTTCCTGAGGTACAAGATGCACATTTTACACACATACACATATACAAATACACACACACAGAGCAACACATACACAAATACACACACACAGTGAGAGAGAGAGAGAGAGAGAGAGATCTATAAATATATGATATCAAGATGCTGAACTCTAATTAGATGAACAATAGCTGTCCAAAATGAACAATTGATAATTTGTTAGGAGAACAAGAAAGTCATCTCTGAGGGAACATATTTCAGTAACTCTCTTTCTCAATGGACAAACAAAAGATTACTTTCTCCATGCAACTCTACCAGGTTCATTATTTGTGAACTGTTACCTTCTGGCAGAAGATACAGAATGATTAAAACTCAGACCACACATTTTCTGAACAGTTTTTATCCCAGAGCTATAATTACACTTAACAATGAACTTAAGGACCACCATCAGTGAGCTGTTGGACAGTGTTACTTGGTCTGTTGTGTGGATGCTTGTGGGTTTTTAGGGGGTGGGGAATTTTGGCGGGTGGGGGGTATTTGCGGATTGTCATGTGTGTCTGTGTTTGTCTGATCTCTGGGTGTTATGTGAATTTCATTGTATGTATACTGTGTTTATACGTACAATGACAGTAAAGAATTCAAATTCCGGTGCTGGTGCCTGGAAGCTGTGAGCGTCTGGATGGGAGTCAACAGGCTCAGACTTAACCCAGACAAGACTGAGTGGCTGTGCATACTGCCCCCCAGGGACCATGTTGATTGTTTATCTTTGGTTTTGGGTGGGGAGAAATTGTCCCCCTCAGAACGGGTTCGCAATCTGGGTGTCCTCCTAGACCTATGGCTGAAATTGGAACAACATCTATCAGCCGTGGCTAGGGGAATTTTTGCACAGGTCCACCTTGTGCACCAATTGTGACCCTATCTGGACCGAGAGGCTCTTCTCACAGTCACTCATCCCCTAGTCACCTCATGACTGGATTATTGCAATGCGCTCTACATGGGGCTACCCTTGAAGAGCATTCAGAGACTTCAGTTGGTCCAGAACACAGCCGCGTGAGCTGTTGTGGGTGTCCCGAGATACACCCACATATCACCAATTCTCTGCGAGATGCACTGGCTTCCTATCAGTCTCCGGGTGCAATTCAAGGTGTTGGTCATTACCTATAAAGCCCTATATGGCTCAGGACCAGGTTATCTCCAGAATTGTCTCCTACCCTGTGTCTCCCTGCGACCGGTAAGATCCCACAGAGTCGGTCTCCTCTGGGTTCCATCAGCTAAACAATGCTGGCTGGCAGGACTGGGGGAGAGGGCTTTCTCTATGGCTGCTCCAGCTCTCTGGAACCAGCTACCTCCTGAGGTCCGGACTGCCTCCACCCTACTGGCCTTCTGCAAAGCAGTCAAAACCTGGCTTTTCCGGCAGGCATGGGGCTGTTGATCTCGCGACTGAGATCTAGCAAGATCCGGCCCTTCTGTTGTTTGTTGTTTTTTAAATTGCTTTTAAAATTTTTTAATGTAATTCTTTTGTGTTTTTTTTGCTGTGAGCCGCCCGGAGTCCTTTGGGAGTTGGGTAGCATACAAGTTTAATTAAAATAAATAAATTCAAATTCAAATTCAAAATTCATATAATACGGTATACAAAAAGTACCTTTTAAACTGGATTCTTTTTGTCTAATTAATTGCTATTATACTTTTATTTAGGAAATCTGCCTCATCCTGAGCTCCTATTGTCATTAAAAATCTATTCTCCTGAAGTCCAAGATTCACATTTAACTATACTCAGCTTCAGTTCCTCTTAAAATCAAGAATTCCTACTAGGTTTTCCCTCAGTGTTCAGATGCTTCCACTTCACCAATTAAATGTTCTCTATTAGTTACATTTCAAGGATAGCTGCTTCTTATGCCTTTGTTCCCTGAAGGACAGCAAGATAAATGAGGAATTTCTTGGAAGGACCATGCTTGGTAGAATTTGTCTTCCAACAGATGTTGAGGGACTTAAAAGTCCTCCTTCCTTACTATTTTTTTTTTAATTACATTTATATGCCGCCCTTCTCCGAAGACTCAGGGCGGCTTACAATTTTTGGGATGCAACCCAGTGTGCTCAGCAATAGCCTTCATTCCATTGTATATGCCTGCTTATTACTAAGCGGCATTTTTACAAGGTCAGCTAATTGCCCCCAACAATCTTGGGTCCTCAATTTACCTACCCCGAGAGGATGGAAGGCTTCCTCGAAAGATCTACACTTGGCTTCTGTAAGTTGTCATCCATATTTCCCCTTTGGTTTGGTAGGTGATAGGAGATACTATACTCACATCAGTAGTGCTTTTCTTCCATTCATTTTAATCCAGATGGCCTTTTTTCCACCAAGATCTCTGAGCAAGTATACATAGTTTTAACATATAGTGCAATTCATCCTTCATTTCTGTTATTTCTATTCCTTTTGAGTGATGGTAGTATCATTTACACATGTCTTTCAGTCATGGGAATTACCTTTCCGATTCTGTATTTTACCTATTAACTATGTTTACTTTCCTTTACCATTCTTTTTCCCTAATCTGTGAACTGTACTGCTTGAGCGCTATGAACTTCATGAACTAGGTTTTTTTTTTCAGATTTTTCATTGTGGTGTGATAGTTGACATGACAGGTACACACAAATCTTTGTTTGCTTAGTTCGGAATTGATTTTCACTTCCAATCCTCAGAGGATTTAGGGCGAAGCCTTGCTGATGAACCTCACTATGCTTTAGTGGACACATTTTTGCTAGTCTTTGTGAGGTGCAACTCATTGCTTGCCAGCAATCTGTCATCCAGATAGTTCAGATTATAGTCTCAGAAACCAAATCTCTCCTGTATCGATGATTTGTGTAGCGAGTCATTCATTTGCAACATCATTCTTTGCTCTTTTATTCCTCTTCCGTAAACAGAACATGATATGAAGGATGGATGAAAACATAATTTGATCCCCCAGGTTTACAAGTATCATTTCTAGATCTAAAAAGTCAATTGCAGCTTTAGCTATTCTTGACAAGATCATATGGCCAACATAGACTCATCTATGTTGGCCATATGATCTTGTCAAGAATAGCTAAAGCTGTTATTGACTTTTTAGTATCCCTCTTATTTGTCTATGTGAGCCATATATTATCATACTGTCCAATATTTGAACTTTGTCCAAATCTACTTTTTAGCAGACTTAGACAATGTTCATATATTTCCCTAGTCTGTTCTTCTGGGCAATAGCACTACCATATTCACAGACAAATGGGTCCAACTGACACACATGTATTTCAGTTCCCTATAGCAATGAGTAACTAACTACCGTGATTTTCTTGAAGGACACCATAGCATCCTCTTTGTGCTTCAGAGATGCACCATCCTACCTTCTGCTCAGAAATGTCTCTTTCTGTTATCCTGAAGGCAGAGATCCTTTAAGGATTTAAAGCAATTTCTAAGTGACATAGAAGTCTTCTGGCCCTCCTCCTTCTGACTTTTGTTCTCATTCACTCTTTAGGTTGATTCTCTTTTATTACAAAGATGATTCTTTGATTAGCTCCTATTGCTTGGTGTAATAGGAGCTAATTTATGAGCCTGTGTTTATCTATCTGCTTTTCCAAACCTTAGCTTGTGGTTTATCATTCAAGCACCACAGGTTTGCACTTTTTGAAAATACATGCCAGGTTGTTTCCAGATAATAACTCAAAACACGTGACAAGAATTGCAAGTTACAGTTGCATAATCCTGTCCATTTATTTTCTATCTATTGAGTCCCATCAATTAAAAAAAAGGTTCTCTTTATTCCTGCTCTTCCCTTTTCAAGTGCATGGATTTTCCAAGTACATCTTTTTGATTTAGGTGACTAGGAGGGGAAAAAGTTAATAGGGATCTACTCTTACTCTAGAACTCTTAATCTAAACCTCTATTTCGTTGCTTAACTTGACCACCTTTTCAAAAATAGCTTAAGCTATAACTTTTTCAACAGCCACTCCTCTGCAGAATGAAGCAGTCATTCTGTCTCCACATTGCACAATTAGTAGTTCTCAGAACACACCTCATGCTAACAGCAGCTCTTCAAAAATTATATTTTCATTCCTCTCAGCTCAGCACTCTGTCACTTGAGAACTGTCACTTTTTCAGAGACTCCATTCTGTCCTGTCTTTTCCCCCCTGTTGATCTCCAAAGTTACTGTTAGGGCTTTCTGTTCACTTATTCAGTTCCCTTTCTTGAAGCAGAACATCATGTGATTCAGCTGAAGCACTTTTTCTAGAAGTATTTCAGTGGAAGCTGAATGCCATTGCAATAAATCAAAATATCTAGACTAGAATAATGTCTGGTCTATCATTTAATATCATGTATACCAAACTAATCAACTGCCCATCAGATAGTATAGGTACCCAAAAAGCTATTCTTCACTCTTCCCTTGTCAGCCCTCCACCCCTCCCCCCAAAATAAAACTTTTGGATTATTCAAAACTGAGTAAATTCTGAAAATCTGTGTAGAAGAAGTATATTCAATGACAATGGGCTAGAACAAAATTGCTGTTAATATATGTTAGGGCTGTTTTGGCTCCCCACCCCCACTGAACTGAATAAGAAATGTGATTTAGGAAATTTGGGTGAAAATCCAAGCTAAAATATGTGGGTTTCATAAATGCTCACTATCTTTTATGTCATGTATTCAAGGACTCAAAATGAAACATAAAATCCTTAACTGTTATTTCAAGGAAATATTTAATTGATGACTGGATCAATTGATCTAACAAGGATTATTCTGTATCATAGTACACCATGGATTATTTATTAATCTCTGTTTATAACAGTAGCATAAAGGATAGACTAAAGATTTGACATTTACTGAATGCTGATGAGCAAGCAATAGTTTATAATCATTTTCAGAAAAGCAAGCATTTAGTCTTCATAAAGACTAATGCAAGTTTCTTGATACCATCTGCCTTCGTTGTGAAAAAAGAGGTCACTTAGCAAGAGTCTGCAAATCATCCAGAACTCCACCATACAGAAGAAAGTTTCCTGACAAAGATTTCAAGCCCAACAACTTCAGTGAGAAAATGGGATGCAACTCAGAAGCAAATGGGAAGAATGAAACTCAACAAACAGTCACCATTGGTCATTCTTCACCCTTGAGAAGCAGAAAAGTACATGTGAAGGTACTAATTGAAGGAAGGCCTTGCCAAATGGAAGTGGACTCAGGCTCCTATTTATCTATGGTGTCATGGGACACTATTCACAGGCTACTGCCCAACATTCAGAAGAAACATTTCCAGAAGCAAGCACTGACTCTTAAAGACTACCAAGGGAACAAGATTCCAGTAGTTGGAACAAGAGAATTCAATGTGAAGTTCAAAGGCCACACCAAACGTTTGTCCCTGACCATCGTGGACAAGGATCACCCAAGCTTGCTGGGACTTGAGTGGTTCAATCCACTAGGCATCGAGGTGACTGGCATCAATCACGTGAGCAACACTGAATGGGAGGAGTCCTTGAAGTCTGAGTTTCCAGAGGTCTTCAGCGAAGGATTGGGCAAGTATATGGGGACCCCTATCACTTTCAACCTAGATCCCAAGGTGCCACCAATTCGTTTAAAGCCCAGAAGGGTCCCATTTGCTTTAAAGGAAAAAATTGATGCACAATTAGATAAATTAATAGTTCAAGGGGTTTTAGAGCCCACTGACCACTCCAGATGGGAGACACCCATAGTCACACCAGTCAAGACTGATGGGCCAGTAAGAATCTGTGGAGACTATAAGGGGACACTGAACCATGCACTGCAGCAGAGCACATACCCAGTTCCAGTGGTGCATCATCTGTTACATTCACTTGGCAGGGGTACAGTCTTTGCCAAATTGGACTTGGCCCAGGCATATCAACAACTAACAGTTGATGATGCCACTGCAGAGGCCCAAACCATTGTGACTCATAGAGGTGCCTTCAAATGTAAAGGTTACAATTTGGAGTAAGCGTGGCACCAGGCATCTTTCAAAGCCTTATGGAAAGAATGCTCCAAGGACTGCCAGGGGTAGTGCCTTACTTTGATGATGTGTTAATCTCTGCTGAAAATGACACTCAGTTACAAGAAAGACTCAGAGAAGTTCTTACCAGATTCAGGAAAGCAGGGTTAAAAGTCAAGGAAGAAAAAGGCACTCTTAAAACTGACAAGGTTGAGTTCCTGGGCTACATGATTGACAAGCATGGCATCCACCCTACAGATGCCAAGGTTCAAGCAATCAAAGAAGCCCCTAGACCTAAATGCAAAACAGATTTGCAAGCCTTCCTTGGACTCATTAACTTTTATCACATGTTCCTACCTCAGAAGGCAACCATTGCTGAACCATTGCACAGATTACTTGACAGAAAGTCTGTTTGGGTCTGGGGAGGAAGGAACAATCAGCATTTAACAGTATTAAAAGACTAATCACGTCTGATGCTATACTGATACAGTTCTCTGAGAATTTGCCTGTTGTACTGACTTGTGATGCATCCCCTTTTGGAGTGGGGAGGGGTTTGAGCCACAGGCTTCCCAGCGGAGAGAAGCCCCTATTGCATTTTACTCTCGCACTTTGACCAAAGCAGAGAGGAATTACAGCCAATTGGACAAGGAAGCATTGGCAATTGTTGCAGCTGTTAAGAAATTTCATGAATATCTGTATGGGAGAACATTTACCATTGTCACAGATCACAAACCTTTGTTAGGCATTGTGGCAGGAGACAAACCTACACCCACTATCCAGTCACCAAGAATGCTGAGGTGGACTGAATTTCTTGCTGCTTATTCATACAAGCTCATCCGCAAGCCTGGCAAAGACATTGGCCATGCTGATGCCTTGAATCGCTGCCCACTTCCATTTCACACTGAGGACTGTGAACCTGAGCCGCACACCTTTTTCCTAGAAACTGTTGCCAAGCTTCCAGTGCATGCTGCTGAAATTGCCAGAGAGACTGCCAAAGACACTTTATTGGCTCCTGTTATAGGCTGGATTAAGAAAGGTTGGCCTCTTCAAGATCTACCTCACCTGGCTCAACCTTTTAAGTCCAGGCAAACTGAATCATCTGTATTAAGAGGATGTATTTTGTGGGGTAACAGGGTGGTTATTCCTGCAAAACTGCAAAGAGAGGTTTTGGAAATGTTACATGAGGGTCATCCTGGTATTGTAAGGATGAAGGGATTGGCCAGGAGTTATGTATGGTGGCCAGGTATTGACAAAATGGTTGAAAACTGGGTTGCATCTTGTCCCAACTGTCAGGTAGTCAGGCCTGCGCCACCTCTCGCTCCCACACAGGAATGGGAATGTCCTAGGGACCCGTGGTCCAGGATTCACATTGATTTTGCTGGCTGTACCAGAGGGCACACCTTTCTTATTATAGTAGATGCATATTCCAAATGGCTAGAGGTAATCCCCATGACATCCACCACAACTGATGCTGTCATCAAACAGCTCAAAACTTTTGTAACCCACGGGTTACCTGATGTTCTTGTCTCTGACAATGGCCCTCAATTTACATCCAACCTTTTTGAATCCTATTTAGCACAACAGGGTATCAGACATGCCCTTACTGCCCCTGGGCACCCTTTGCTAATGGCGGGCTAAACGCATGGTACATTTTACCAAGGAGAAGCTTCAGCAACTGGGTCCTGGGGACATCACTGAGAAAGTTGAAAAACTTCTTAGTGTTCAGCACATCACTCCTAACCCATCTAATAACTTATCCCCAGGAGAGTTGTTGATGGGTAGGAAACTTAGGTCTTCCCTTGACCACCTCCATCCCACTTATGCACCCAACGCACCACTAGATTCCACTTCCAAAGTTCGCACATTCAGTGTGGGTGATTCTGTGTATGCTAAGAACCTTATGGGTGAACCTTTGTGGATTCCTGCTGAGATAATTCAGATCACAGGCCCTCGTTCTTACAGGGTACAAACAGAGGACGGACTCCTCTGGAGTAGGCACATTGATCAACTTAGATCCAGGGTCTCTCAGGAACATCACACTTGTTCCTCTCTAGTTCCCTCACCTGATGTCACTTCTAGGGGGGAAGGGGAGGAACAGGAGGAAAATCAGCAAGCAAGAATCAACCCCATGTGTAACGAGCTATTATGACAGGAACCATCCCAAAACCTGTCACAATGCCAAAATCCATCCTTAGAAGTGGAAGATTGTACATCACTACCTGACTTGGGTGCTGACATTGGGCTGGAGATGGGTTGGGAGGAGAGACCAGATTCTAACAATCAAACAGGGTCTTCTTTCACAGGAAGTCCCAGTGGGGAAATATCAGCAGACACATTTCCTCTCTCACTGGGTGAGAATGTTGAAACTTCTGAACCACGAAAGTCTCAACGTACACGCAAGAGCCCCACCTATTCAAAAGAATACATTAGATAGGTTGGGGTTGGGTATGGACTGAACCTAGTGGGGAGGGGTGTTATGTATGTAGGTTTGAATGTCATTGGTTTAGTTTGAATTGTTCTTGTAAAATGTCAAATAGGATTGGTTTAAAAAGTGCGGGAAAACCCTGCACTCTGATTGGCTGGCAACTATGGCTGCTGGCTATAAGTAGCAGCCGTAGCCCAGCCAACTTGGGTCCATTCGAGCTGTAGTCACTAAATAAACTCTTCACTGAAGCTCTTCGCGTCTGACTCTTCATGCAAACATAACAAATACTACTCCAGACTAGAAGGAAGTTGGTGTTGGAAATCTGCAAGCAGAACAATGCCCATCCTCTGGTCGTTAATAGGATTTTGAACATTCAACCTCCCCTATGTACACACATATACAACAAGCACACTTTCTTCCAACTTTGACAGTGGTGTACCAGGTGGTTAGAGCTGAGAGTCACCAGAAGAAAGGGCTGATGTTCCTTAATCCAACAGGCATTACTAGCAATGCTGTGGAAAGTTACCAGGTTGGGGAGAGTGGGGGACAAATAGAAAGCTTCTGCCACTGGGCTGAATGATTGTACAACTGTACTTTCCAAGCAAAATGATTATGAGTTGGTTCGAGATCAGTGGAGAGTGATTTCACAGTGACTGAGAACAGAATGGGAACAGACTGGTTGAACAGACTATCTTTATTACTCCTCTGTTGTTCTTGGCCTGTTTTAGCTTTCTGATACCAAATAGGTCTTAGTTGTTGATTTTAGGTATTGGTGTAATCAATGGTTCAGTGAAAAACAATAAGAGGCAGCTTTCTGAATAACAATGTGATTTTATAGGGCTTTTAAAATCTTGATCAAGCTAGATGCAGGATCTGCCACTTTATAATAGATTCACGTCACCATAGTAGTCACATCTGGTGAGATTTAGTGCTTTTACGAACATTTAATGCAGTTGCTTTGAATAGGCATAACTCTTATAACTCTGAGATTCTTATAACCCTGAGATTGCATATTCAAAAAGAACCTTTTGGTACTTTCCAATACTTAAAATTTGTGCAGATTAGGAATCTGCTATTATCTTCTCAATGTATTTGGCATTCCAACATTATCTGGTTTGAAAAAAAAAGTGCATGTCAAAAACGATTGGATAGTTTCTGAGTCACTCTGAGCACAATGTGTTATTCTATTTCTTTAATTATTATTTTGGGATTAATTATTATTTTGGGATGAAAAGTGACTGAATATCAAAAAAAAGGAGCGTTATTCTCTTCATCAGAGAGCTTCTACATAATTAGGATAAATCCAAACTGTCACTAGAATGGTGTTGATTAGCAGAAATGAGTGACAGGCAGGAGAAAAGACAATGTTTATTTAGATGGAAATGCTCATATTTATCTAAAACTGATATAAATACTTTTATTTTATTTTTTTTAGCAGAAATACAGAAAAGGGGGATGTTTACAGTATATTTGGGCTCCATTGCCCTAACTTGCAGGAACATCTCTTGCCAGCATCGAATGCCCATCACCCGGTGCGCACCCACAGACAGGGCCTTCTTGGGGTACTGTCGGCCAGACAATGTTGGCTGGTGCTCCCTAGGGGTAGGGCCTTCTCAGTGGGAGCACCCACTCTATGGAACCAGCTGCCCCTGGAGCTACGATTGGCCCCCAACCTCCACTCCTTCCGCCACGGCCTAAAGACATGGTTATTTGAACAAGCCGGCCTGGACTGAGGGGTGGGGTCATAGCTTTTAAATGTTATGACTTTGGGTTTTAGATGATTTGTTTGGTTGAATTGGGTTTAATAATTTTTTAAGTGATCTTAACTTTTGTATTGTGTGTTTTTATGATGTGAGCCGCCCTGAGTCCCTAGGGAGATATGGCGGCATACAAGACCAAACAAATAAATAAAATAAATAATTGCTCAGAGATGCTAATGAAGGTGATTTTTGTTTTCCTTGCCGAATTCAGATTCAGCAAAATAACCCTTTGTGGATGGAGACTGCTCTATTGACTGCAGGAAGATCTGGCTATATAATATGGAAATTCTTTTGGCCTGTGACACTTGGGAAAAAATAGCAATAGCACTTAGACTTATATACCACTTTACAGTGCTTTACAGCCCTCTCTAAGCAGTTTACAGAGTCAGCATATTGCCCCCAGCAATTCTGGGTCCTCATTTTACCTACCTCAGAAGGATGGAAGGCTAAGTCAACCTTGAGCCTGGGGAGATCTGAATTGCCAAACTGCAAGCAGCTGGCAGTCAGCAGAAGTAGCCTGCAGTACTTCACTCTAACCACTGTGCCACCATGGCTCATGGTGAAAGAAGATGGAAAGAAGATGGACTGCTCTCCTGGCTGGTGCTCCAGTTATGTGGGTTTAATCCATGGTCTTTCTGATTTTTTAAGTTCTAACCTACCTGTTGAACCTTAGGATCAACGGGAAAATATTTTTGGAAGATGCCCTTGTTGCCTAAAATCTTGGGAAAATGACTTTTCCTGTATAATTCCTAGGCTATGAAATGATTTTGATACCCATTCTTACAGAGTTAGGGAAAATCCATCTCTTCTGCTGCGCTTTCAACCGTTAGCTGATTTACATATTTGATTCTTGTTATATTGGTTTTACAATTCATGTTTTAAATTTGGCATTTTATTTTTATCGTTGCTAAGCTGTCAGTGAGCATTTGTATAAGCAGAAAGGCAAGGTTAAAAATAATAAAAAAATTATCAACATCACAAATTTAATCAGACTGACAAATTTAATAACACTGGAAAAATGATAATTACAATCTTTTTCAAACACTTTAAAGGATGCTCTTATATAGGTAACTGAAACTGAAGTTGTGCTAGGATATATGGCTTTTGTATGTACACAAATTATACTAATTTTTGCAAACAGTTTTGCAAGAAAACGTTTTCTTGAGAAGGCGTCTCAACAACTACTTTCACTGTAATCTAAACTCAAAACAAGGGATTGAAATGGAGCATGTAGTAGCTCCCTGCTGAGTTTGTGATGAGCTATCAAATTGTGTGTCTTCAGTCTCCAAATTAAGACTTGATTTTATGTCTGCAATCTTCCCTTCTGCTCAGCAGATCACAGGCAGGGTCTATACAATCCTATTTTGAAGGAGCTCAATATTTCACTCTGTTTACTATAGTGTACAATAAAGAATAGTTCACTGTACATTTTTGGAAACGTTTTGAGTTCCCTCCTCACCCATGGATCAAAATTGGAATGAATAATGAGATAGCGATGATTTGCACCTTAAAATATCATTGATCAAAGGGATAGCTACAGCACTGAATATTTCAGTGAATGTTCTTTAATGAACAGGTAATCATTGAGCCTAATCATTATGTTTGTAAATCATGATGGTCATAAAGTGGTTATCATGTGTCTAACCCAATTTTGTGGCCATTTTTTCTGTGGCTGTCAATAAGCTAATCACCAAGGTTGTTCAAATGAATCCATGGTTGTTACATGAATCTATTGTTTGTTAAGAGGCATTTTTGCAGGAAACCAATTGCAAACACTGGTTTGAGGGAAAATGTTGCAAACTGTGAACATGTGATTGAAGGACATTGTAAAAATGTGGGCTGGCTGCTGAGCACTCAAAATGCAGTCCGTGGAGGAACAGCCATCATAACCACATTGTAAGTACCTTTTGGAGGTACTGTCATAATTTGAATGGTCATAAATTGAGGACTGCCTGTACTCTACTCCATTGCTTTGCTTTTATGTTCCAGTACATATTTGCCTATAAAGCTCACTTACCTAGGTCCACTATGTTCTATTGTAGTAACTGAAATAGCTTCTCAATTCCTGAGAGCTACAAGAACACATCCAGGTTTATTTATTTATTTATTTATTTATTTTAATTACATTTATATGCCGCCCTTCTCCGGAGACTCAGGGCGGCTTACAATTTTTGGGATGCAACCCAGTGTGTTCAGCAATAGCCTTCATTCCATTGTATATGCCTGCTTATTACTAAGTGGCATTTTTACAAGGTCAGCTAATTGCCCCCAACAATCTTGGGTCCTCAATTTACCTACCCTGAGAGGATGGAAGGCTGAGTCAACCTTGAGCCTGGTGGGATTCGAGCCTACAGGTTGATTTCTTGGCAACAATATGAAGGTATTTTGCTATCATTTTCTTTTGTTTGAGCTTTTTTCTTATCTCCTTTTCAGTTTCCTAATCTAGCTTATAGCCCTGAAGCTCTCTAGTGGCCTGTCAACAAAGCATTATCCAGGTCCATCGACACTTAATTTTCTGTGGTCATCCAAGATCAAGTAAGTGCTCATATCTTCTTGACCCATTACAAAATATATGAATGCTACCTATTCTCTCAAAGTACTGGCCTTTCTCCATTGCTAGGTTGTATTATGCTGTGCTACACTGTGCCATTCTAGGAACTGTCTATCTTGTTAGAATTCTTATGCAATGTACATAATTCTTTTCTTTTCTTCTGTTCAATCATGTCCTATACTCAGAGACATCCTGGACAAATTGTCTGGGCAGTTTTCTTAGCAAGGGCTCTTCCTTTCTTCCTAGGACTCAGAGAGAGGGATTGGCCCAAGGTCATTCTGTTGACTTTGTGCCTAAAATGGGACTAGAACTCATAATCTCCCATTTTCTAGCCTGTTGCTCTAATCACTACACCAAACTGGCTCTCAGACATCATTCATATCCATTCTCAAACCCTACTTTGCCTGTGGAACCTTTGACACAGTCAGATGGTTCTAATGCTTAACTACTTACACTTTTCCAATCTAGTGCTCTCCAGATATGTTGAATGGTAATTCCCATCATTCTTAACTGGATATCTTAGACTTCATCTAAATGTATATGAAAAGTAAAGTTTGCATTAATTTAAGCTCAACTTTTTTTTCCAAATAATTTCACCATGAATTATAAATGAAAAGAATAAAAGTCAATATACAAACTACAATACAAACAGAAAAATATAAAAAAAAGAAAAAGGGAAGGAAAAAGAAAAAATAACTTTCAACTTGAGTTCAACTTCTGAGAATTACACAGATGCTTTTATGTTGTTGTTTTTTCACAATACTGAAATAGTTTGTCATGCCTTGCTTCTGGGATGGTTTTGAACTTCCCAGTCTATCCTACAACAATGGATTTCTGATTATCTCCCATCAAGGATTAACCAGGTCTGATTCAGTTAGCTTTGTCAAGGTGATGTCATAAAAATTATAACTTAACAATTACAGCACTAAGAATACATGGCTATATAACTTTATATCATAATTATATTACTAGATATATAACTAGTAAATATAATTAAGACTTGTTAAATATCATACTATATGCAAAATAAATCACTATGAATTTCACTGCCATTTAAAGCCAATATGTGTACAATTGCTCATGAAGGGAGAACTGGCAAATTTTTGGAAATCATATATGTGGCTTCCAAAGGAACATGGAAAATATGTAACTGTCTTTCCTAAATTATGCACATTCCCCTGGGTTTAAGATCATGCCAATTGATCAAAATATTGTTGCTTCATACATACATTCATAGTCTGTAGTCAAATGTGTACACTGTGCTCTTTTGATAGTCTGTTCATGTGCACATTCACTGATAAAATAATGTATAAATTAGGAGTATTATTATTCAGTGACTGACATGTGTAATGTTGCATCATTGTGCACATTTCTTAGGCCTCATGAAGTCTCATGAATGTGCACAATGGTTAATTGCTGCTAGTCATTCAATTCCTGATACTCTTAATCAGAGCCATCTGCAAAATCGACTGTAATGGAATCAGAATGAAAATCTGTATACAATGATGTCATTGCACAAATGGCTTGATGTAATGACGCTATGCTGCCTCACTCAAGGAGATAAGCTGTATCATTTGCACAATGACACCATCCTATATGCCTCAACATTTTCCATCCTCCCTTGCTACCTGCTCTGGAAGATCATATAGTATCAATTGTGCTTTCTATTGGTTAATCGTTTTAAAGATGCCTGTTATGTTTGTTGTTTATTGTCTTCTGCTTTAGGAAAGAACTGAACAAAGATATGAATGCATAATCTGGCTAGGTGTTTATTTGTATTTATTTGCAACATCACAACTGAAAACAGCCAAAAGAGTTTCATTATATAGACGTACATAATAGCATGACTGTACAATAAACATTTTTTACTATGTACATAGAATGGTTTGAAGCACTGATCTAAGACTTTATTATGGCCTCTCATTAAAGTAAGGTGGGAGGATAATTTAAAACGTCCCTGGAAGACTTTCTTCCAAAGATTTCCAGCAAAAGATTATTCCAATAAACTATCCAGTCAGGGAACCTTTAGTCCTTCTACACAGGTTGTCTCTTCAGCACAGCAATAGGACAACAGAAAAGATACTGTTTTGAATGTTCCCACACAAAACCTAGAAATACATAATAAGTTATTGTCCATTTTAAAATGCAAGTGACAAGCGTGTAGCGATGCAGGCTTACATAAATGGGAAAATTTAATAATAAGTTCTCTTCTAAAATCAATAAAGCCCAAAGAATTTTCTAAGAAAAGAGAAATGTCAGGAAAACAAATGAAGACGACAATCACCCATGGACAGAAGTTTAATGTTATTTCAACCACCAGACTAGTTATGTATTGCTTCCTTCGAATAAGTACTTGAATATGCACTTCTTCCTTTCAAAGAGATCTTGGAAACCAAGCATTTGGAGTGGCTTTGCTTCAGGGATTCCCATCAGCTTCATGCTTCACCTTCTTTTTTTGGTTATTCTCTCTTCCTCCTCCCTCTCAAAATGTCAGAAGAAGAGAAATCAAGTCTATTTGACACCCCTGATCTATGGTATCCTGAGCCTAGCCAGAAGTTCAAAAATTATTTTCAGGCTAAACCCATTTTCTTGATGGAATTATCACATCTGGTTTTCATCTGTTCTGCCCATTGTCAGGGCTCCAACAAATCCACCCTCATTCAAATCAAAAGTCTCTAGCCACATCTCAGAGAAAAGTAAATTGATTTATTAGGAGTGGCCATGTTGGTGTAAGCTGGATGCAGCCGATACTAAATTACATCATACATTTCCCCCTTGACCCTGGTCTTCCCCCCACCCCCTGGATGTGACTTCTTAAATGGGACACATCCATCTCCAAGAGTCATCCATCATGCTCTCCAATAACCTTCTCATGCTCCGACAACTTTGGGCTACCGGGGTGATTATCTAGGCATTTAAGGAATGCCTTGTTTTCCCCCACTCCCTTTTTCTGGCAGCTAAAAAGACCAAATGAGTATCTTTTTAGTTGACACCTGTTTATTAATAAGATTACCTTTGAAATGTATTTTGAGAGGGAAAAAAGCTGAATCCAATGTATTCAGGGTTTTGAACAAATGACCATTTGTCAAGATTAACTAAGGCTTTGCCACACCTATCATGAAAAGATCTATTATACATTTATTGATTTCACCCATACGAATTATTATTTTTCTTTTTATGATTATGTAATCCCTTTTTATCAGGTTGTTGTCAGGATTATTGAATGGATTTGAGTGTTTAGTGGCCAGGTGCCCTTCCTGACACCTTTGTGGAGTTTGCATCACATATTTTCTCTTTGCACCCTGATAGAAAAACATTTGTCACTGCCTGGGATTGAACTTTCAACCTTCTGAGTGGGAGGTGAGCATCTTCATCTCTAGGCCACCATGCTGCTCTACCCATAGAAATGATTATTTCACTTAAAATAGTCATATACTGTATCCCTGTTTACAGAAAATTAGTATGCCATTGTAACTGGACCCTTCTCTCTGGCTTTCATTACTGGAATATTTTAATTTTCAAATGTGTTACTCTCACCTTCCCCATGAAAGCTTTTCAGTTTAGTTGTGAAAGCTAGTTCTCACAGTCAAAAGTAAATAGTATGATGCTAAATCAGGTTATACCAGCAAGAAGGAAGTGTCCCACACAGGAAAAAAAATGTCCTAGTCTTTTATGTACAGTGGAGGGAGAAAAAGGTGCAATAAATATGCACATTGATTGTGGTTATAAGCAGAACTCGTATTTAATGCATAACATTTGCTGAAATAGTTTTGTAATATCTTCCTACTTTTGCTACTTATCGAAGTCTTCCTGCACTGGGAAATGTATTTTTGCCAGGTTATATCTTACCAGCTGAGAGAGGGTTGATTATACTGCAGTGAAAAGAACTAAAGGAATAAAGAAACTAAAATGTGAGAAACCCTGCTCCTAATCTAATCAGAGTTTCATTTTGTGAATAAAATGTTCAGGCTGATATATGGGTAGAAGTGCAATCGTATATCTTTACTATTGTAATGAAACTCTAAGATCTTCAAGCCAGTGATTTTTTTTTAAAAAAATAAATGAATCTATTTAAAATGCCTCAACTTCATTATGCACTTTTCTCACTGATGTTAACGTCATTAATTATACCGGCCCTTTCTGATTTCAGTTGGTGTAAGTCCTCCTTTCAACGCTCAGGCTTGGAGGGAACGAATTGCTTTACAATTCTTATCTCATTCATCTTTAGAATTCCTTCAGTCATTAATCTTATAATCACCATTCAGATGAGGAATTAAAGTAGAGAGAAAGTAAGGGATCTGGCCATCTACCCTCTTTATTCACTTTACCTACAGAAAGTAGAAAGCCAGAGTTGGTCATACTTTATTATAGTGGGGGAGTTTTTGTCTCTTTGTCTCTCTCTCTCCCCTTTTGAAATAAGGGGCAGGATGAAGACTATACAAAAAAAAAAATCAGAAATGATAAGCCTCCCCAAAATTAAAGCCATTAAAACATAGCTAAAATTAGTTTATATCAACACCAAGTATTATACTGTATGTTTTACTGAACATTAAGATTTGGGATCTGGGTATCTTTAGGAATCTCTTATTCCAGTGACATTTTCCTAGCCAATGAAATCTAGTGAGACAGACTTTCAAGGTATGTCTCTGAGTAGAGTTTCTACCTACAAGGGTCATAGAAACAATCATCATTCTCATTGTCTGGAATGGTAATCCCCCAAATATTTGAATGCCCTCTCCCTTCCTCCAGTTCTTTAGAAAGTTTTTAATTTCATCAAGTCTTGGTGGAAAGACTATTGTGACTATCCCACCTGATAATTAATTACTTTATTTGTCACCTGAATGTTCTACAAAGTTTACAGAAGATTATTTTGCAATGTATGGCTTTAGTTTGGGTTTGGATTAATTTTGATCTACCTGGTTTAAACACAGACTTGGGGACTTGGACATTAGTCAGTGTTAATTGGAGCCGATTGGGATTATTTGGTGTCACATGTACCCTTCCAATCAGAGTTCTGCCAAGCAACTATCCAGTCACATTTTTTTTTATTTTTTTTTTAATTACATTTATATGCCTTCTCCAAGACTCAGGGCTTACAATTTTTGAATGCAACCCAATGTGCTCAGCAATAGCCTTCATTCCATTGTATATGCCTGCTTATTACTAAGCGGCATTTTTACAAGGTCAGCTTATTGCTCCCAACAATCTTGGGTCCTCAATTTACCTACCCCGAGAGGATGGAAGGCTGAGTCAACCTTGAGCCTGGTGGGATTCGAGCCTACAATAATTGTAGACAGCTGGATCTTAAGAGCAGGCATTTACAGCCTGAGCCACCAAAGCTCTATTTTATCAAAGTAATATTCTTATAGCTTTTATATTCACTGGGGCTGTCTTGTTTTTGCATTCTAGAAAAACATTAACAACATTCTATTCCATTAACAACATTCTTCCAATCATCTCACACAAGTACAGTCATTATATACACATTCAGTCAAACAGCCACTCTGTTAGCAAGATGCATCTACATTTTAACAGTTTTCCAGTTATGTCATCAATGTCTACAGCCTTAGTATTTTTCAACATTCTGAAAACTATGTCCTCCTTTTTATTTTTTTCCCCTTTTCTCTGTGACACTGACATTTATACCTTTCATTCCAAATCCATTCTTCAACATTTAACTATCATTCCCATACACAGAACTGAAGAAGCTTCTTGGATGAGAAGGGAAAGGTATTCAAAGAAAACCCAGAAAGTCCAGTTGCCTCTTGAAAAAGCACCTTTGGGACAACCATGTTCTGGATGACTGAGAATCTTAATAGAAAATTTCCATACACATTTTTTTTCTTTACAGTAATTCCATTTACTCTTTTCACCTTCATACTTTTGGTTTGCTTAGGTCTTCACTTGCTTTCAAACCAACTTTTGTTTCCATTAAAATCATCTGCATTTTTGCTGCCTTTTTCCTAACAATTCCTTCACCTTCTTGGTATGTTTTATTTGCAACTAACTAAAACACAATATTTTGAATCTTCACATTATGCAATTCTTATGAGCAATTTTTGTTCACATTGTTTTTCACTTCTTCATTTCATAAAGTATCATTTTTATACTTCCTGTTATATTTCTATTGTACTCTTAACATAATTTTTCTCAGTGTTTCAAATATTTTTTGATTTTAGGATATTCATTACTGTAGCTTTTAGTGTTTTATGTTTAATATTGGCTGTTTTACTGTGTACCACTCTGAGTCCCCTTTGGGAGAGATAGGTAGGTATATAAATTTGATAAACAAACAAATAGGGTTCATATCTTTCTTCGTTTACTTTCCATTTATGCTATTATAAAATTAATTTGTTTTCTAATACTTTTTCATACAAGTTTCATCATTTTTTTTCCTGCAGATGGTCTACTTTTGCTATAGTTTCTTTCACTTCTTTCTCCCACTTTCATATTTTCCAAAAATCCAGTCTTGGCACTACTGGAAAAAAAATGACTTATTCCTCATTCAGACTTGGAACTTGGCTTTCCAGCTCAGAATTGGATAGATAATTGAAGTACACCTGGTGAGTTCTGGCACTATGTTGATGCTTGAGGAAAATGTTGCCATCTAAAACCTTACTGTTTCAACTGCCTTTTTAAAAATTGATTTTATTTTGTTAAATGAATTAAAGAAACTCTATAGAGCAACATTAATAATGCATTACACATTTTGAACTATTTACTACTTTAAACTGGGGAAAGGCAGGGATAATTATGTTATAAAAAGATTTCCCTCTTCCCATTTTGACCATATTTTTCCTTGTCCTTTGTCAAAAACCCTAAGCAAAACAAATTACCTCCTGCCTTTCAAATAATGAGAACCAACATACAGCAGTCATTATTCCTGCAGATTGGATGCAGATTTCTCCTTTGGGTGTTGTATGATCATTATTTTAACTTTAACCAAAGCCTCTGTCCAACCTCCTGAGCCATTCAAGACTGATGCAGCTAAAACAGATGGACGTCAGTTTTGCCATTAATCTAGCCATGTAAGATAGTGGCACTTAGAGGGGGTATCTAACTCTCAATCACCTGTTGAATGTATTTGGCCAAGTGGGGATTTGAACCTGTATTTCCTCAGACCCATTCAAATAGTATACCATTCAGGTCTTTGTAGCCCAGGGAACAAAAATATAGACAGGTGCATAAGCCAATTTCTCTTCTGGTTTAGCTCCTATTTTATTATTATTATTTATTTATTTATTTAGACTTGTATTCCACCCTCTCTCCATAAGGACTCAGGGCGGCTAACAGTATAAAACCCAATACAAAAAATTTACATTAAAAAGCAATTAAACAATTACAAGCCTAATAGTGACAAAATAATTAAGATTAAAATTAATTAAAATAACTCTAAAACAAACCCTCCCCCCCCTTGGTTTTAGAAATTCTTGTAGGGCTTTTCAAGTAGGAAGATGCACTGACAAAGAACTACCCCTGTTGAACTCCTGCAGGCACTGACACTTTGAAAAGAAAACATTCACAGAGGGAGGGAAAGCAAATAAAGCTGGAAAAAAGCCAGCACTCAGAAAACCGAAACTCTGTCAACTACAGCCAGTTAACTGCAAAAAGGCCCTTTAAATATATAAAATTGTACAGTAAGTGAATAGAGAAATGTTCAAGATCATTGCTGCTATTGCATCTTATTTAGAAGGGACATAATCTCCAGACTCTTACTTCATGGTGGATGTAGTTTTCAGTGATATGCTCAAAGTTTTGGTATAAATAACAGACAAAGTCAATTAAATAGGGGAGGACCAGCATCATATTCATTATCTTCCCTCATAACTCTTCAGATGGTTCAAAATGTTGACTTTATATTCGTATTTTATTTAATAAACTGAATGAATATTTGTACTGAAAGTAATTGTCAGTGTTCCTGGTCTGTGAAATGTGCTTTGTCAGAGACAAGGAGTTGTAAGACTGAAGAGATCAGTAACAGTATATTAAAAAGCACAGAAAATAAAGTTGCTTCTCTATTTTTTCCCAGGGAGCTTATTTGTTTTAAGTAATTTCAAAATAAATAAACTTTTACCTGAGCTTCTGAAGCAAATCCATTTGTCCACCTAGTATGTTCAATCAAACAGCCACATCAATTTGATGTTTCAAAGTACTTATGTCCATATCCCATATCCTTCTTTTCTCCTGAAATGGAATCAACTTAACTCAGTTTCCTAAGTCAGTTTGGAACATGAAATCATATATCAACTGTCTAAATAAAATAGACTGCCTTTAAGTCCTTCACTGGTAATTTCATAATCTTGTGCAATATAGGCCATTCAGTAATTAAAAATAGCCAGCAACACAGCAAACCATGAGCTCAGGAAGAACTACAGTATAAAGTAGCTGAAACTCAAAATAGTTCAGTAACAGTCATTTGGCCAGAGAGAAAGAGTACCAAAATGATATTTTATGTTCCATCTCTCCATGAATTGGGGAGAGATGATCCTCATTTGGAACTAGGAATAGACAATATTTCCCACCTCTAAATAGAGACTAAATAATAATCTGATGCTTCCTTATGTACATGCATGGGTGGATTAATGTTTATTAAGAGCCTCCCTTAATTGGCTAAATGTCATTTTCTATTTCAAATTCCCCCTTCTTTTTTTTAAAAAAAATCTAAGTAGTTCAATCTTACTCTATGAAACAAACAAGAGAAATACTTACAGGAAAGGAAATTAGTAATTAGAGCTTCACCCTTCACACAGAGACTGAATGAAAACTGACATAGGGCAGTTAATAGACTATTAATCACTTATCTCCCATCCCCATTAATCAGGATGCAATAAAACAGTCTGGTTATAGAAGGGAATCTTTTTCAACATTGCTGGGAATCATTTCTGAATGGTATTTTCTTATGAATCAATACAGAAGGATTATAGATAGGATGAAAGGAATTGCCACATAATATTTTATATGTTTTTAGAACATACAATATTTATTTATTTATTTATTTATTTATTTATTTATTTATTTATTTATTTATTTATTTATTTATGGCTTGCTTGCTTGCTTGCTTGCTTGGACTTGCATGCTGCCCTATTTCCCGAAGGACTCAGGGAGGCTCACATAATAAAACCCATAATACAAAATTTAAAATTGGTTAAAAGGTATTAAATTCAAGCCAAACAATAGCTAAAAAACCCACAAAAGACATTAACATATAAAACATTTAAAAACTACCCCCCCTCAGTCCAGGTCAGCTTGTTCGAATAGCCAGGTCTTCAGGCCACGGCTGAAGAAACGGAGGTCAGGGGCCAACCACAGCTCCAGCGGTAACTGATTCCACAGGGTGGATGCTCCCACAGAGAAGGCCCTACCCCTGGGGGTCACCAGCCGACACTGTCTGGCTGACAGCACCCCAAGGAGGCCCTGTCTGTGGGAGCGCACAGGGCGATGGGCAGTCGATGCTGGCAAGAGACACTCCCACAAGTACCCTGGCCCCAGGCCATGTAGAGCTTTATAGGTCAGTACCAGCACCTTGAATCTCACCCGGAGGGCAACCGGCAACCAATGCAGTTTGCGCAGGAGGGGTGTAACATGGGAGTATTGGGATACTCCCATCACAACCTAAGCAGCTGCATTCTGCACCAGTTGAAGCCTCCGAGTGGTCTGCAAGGGCAGCCCCATATAGAGAGCATTGCAGTAGTCGACTCGGGAAGTAATGAGTGCATGAGTGACCATACACAAGGCATCTCAGTCCAGATAAGGGTGCAACTGGAGCACCAGGTGATCCTGGGCAAATGCCCCCCTGGACACGGCTCCCACCTGCTCCTCCAAACTGAGCCGTGTATCCAGGAGGACACCCAAGTTGCACACCCTATCCATGGGGGCAACACCTCTCCCCCCATGCATAATGATGGAACATCCTGGATCATTATAGAGTCATAGAGTCATAGGGCTGGAAGGGACCTCGGAAGTCTTCTAGTCCAACCCCTGCTGCTGAATGCCATGGAGATTCATGTGTTTCTAATAAATACATCTTTGTATTATTTGCACAGTCTTCACTTTGATTCTGATCTAAGATAATTGAGGAAAACATTGTACTAGGGTCACCAACCTTTTGGACCTCAGGGACCACCAAACTCATAATTTTAAATCCCACAGACCACTAATATGAATTTTGACTGATGGTGGCTTGCTGACATTTTCCCAGGGTCTCTGCAGAAAGCAGCGGAGACCCTGGGAAAATCCCAAAAAAAGTCTGCAGGAAAATTCCCCACCCCTTTTTCCTACCAATCGATCATTCTTTATTTGAGATTGCAGGATATCATCTCCAGCTCCGTTCTCAGGGGGAGAGAGAGAGAGAGGGACTTTTGGCTTCATGCAAGGAAAGTACAAGAAGCAGCAGAAGTCTTTCATTCTCTCCCCCAACTCTGCCAGAAGTGAGTCTTTGTGAGACTTGTCACACCAACGCAACCTCTTGGAGCAGGATGCCTTGCAGGGTCCCAAAGACTCGTTTCTGGTGGAGTTTGGGGGAGAGAAAGAAAGACTTTTGCTGCTTTCCTTGCGTGCAGCCAAAAGCAGAAGAAGAAAGAAATGGAAAGAAGCAGCCTGGTGACCAGGCAAGGCATGTGCAGTGAGTGGGGCAAATTCCCTCCCTCTGCCCTTCCCCCCTCCCCTCACTACCTCGTGTTGTTCACAATGCAAGAGACACAAGCCTTGTGTTCCCTTGGGCCATGTGGGCAGCGCAGCCTTGTGTTCCCATGCAGCCTGGATTAATTGCTTTGGGGGGTGCTTTTGGGGTGACATTTCTCTGAAGACCACCAAAATTTTCTCGTGGACCACCAGTGTTCCCCGGCCCATTGGTTGGCAATCACTGTACTAGAGGAAGAAGTGATGTGTTTCTTGTTAAGCCAGCTCCCCCAAGGTTGCCACCATCTAAGGACAAGATTGCGGGGGGGTACAATAGCCTGGAAGCAACTAATTTACGGTTGGCAGGAGAAAGTAGGCAGAATGAGGTTGTGCTGACACATCATGAGAAAATATTAGATGGAAGACACAGATTGCAATTGCACTGAATTGAAGAACAGATCCAGGAAGGAAAAAAGGAAAATACACCAACCAAGGCTACCTTCTTATAAAATTAGAGAAGGAAGCAGAGCAATTGGGGAAAGATGGAGCTGATCCATGGAAGAACAGAGAGAATATAGCTGTGGAAGGAAGAAACATAAAGATTAGCAGATGATATATTGGTACTAATTCAATAGGCCAGGGGGATGGGGAAGGGCATATTGTGTTGTATGTTATCATTGGCAAAGGAATTTTCCATGTATTTTACTGTTGTCAACAAAACAGTCAGAAGAAAAAGCTACCACTGTGGCTTTTCTTAGATAACCTCTAAGAATCTATCCCTGAAATCAGTGGTGGGTTTCAAACAGTTTTCCTACTGCACATGTGCATCATTTGCAACTCACCTTCTGCTGCAAGCCCTGTGTGTAAAACAGCTGACACGCAACAATTGGCTGTGCCGCACAAAGCAGCTGAGGTTGAAAAGCAGGAAATAAAGGTCCATGTAGAGCTGGGGCAGGTGGGAGGGCCCAGCAGCAGATCGTCGGAGTGAACCAGTTCATTCACAGATGATCGTCGGAGCTATCAGTTCGGCCGAACTGGGGAGAACCGGTAGAATACCACCACTGCCTGAAATCAGTTTTTGACCTTGACTCCAAGGAGACCTAACCCTAACTGTAACCCTAATCCTAGTTTTATTTATTGGCAATGGGATTTTTCCATGTATTTTACTAACGTCCACAAACAAGTCGAAATGAAAAGCTGTCAATGTTCTCATCTTTTCAGAGAAGACAGAACCCCACAATCATGTTAACATAGTGCCTCACTGGGGGTTGATATATTTATTATGTTCATCACACAATCAGCCAGATATTCAGATGAGATTTGACATTTTTATGCACATTATCAAGTCTTTATTATTTATTAAATGCCCATATTGCCCAATTCCCAGACTTTCAGTGAAGAACAGCATAAAAATATGGTAATAACAATATATAACAAACAATAACATCTCCTAAATCACAGTGTATTTTTAATAGTGAACCCGTTGCTGGCCTTTTTAATATAAACTTCGTATTGCTTTTAAAATAGCAACAGAAAACAGAAAAAAAAGAAAAGAAACAAAAAACAAAACTTATATTTATACAAAATACAATAGGTTTAAAAAAGCAGTATAGTTATATAAGTATTAGAATTTATACTGTATATAAACACACACATTTGCATGATGTTTGTGTTAGATAATTATATAGATAATTGTAACTGTTTATTGTTATAATAACATATCATAATCTATATATTTTTTCTGTTGCATTTTTTCACTTATTTTTCAAGCTTGTGTTTCTCCCTATCTTCAGAAAAAAAAACTAATGGATTTGTTTCTGTGCTTGGGAGCTCATATCCAATATTTGCCATTGATCCAGATACTTATATATAGTTTCACTGTTTTGCCCAGGGAGAATATAAGTGTTTCTTTAGCTGGTTTCACCCACATTTATACACAAGGTCACCTCTGTTGCAGCACCTCTGACACTTTCTTATGTTGCTATGTTTGACCCATGGCCAAAAAGGGTGGGAACAGCCATCTCACTGGCTTGAACCTGAACTTGCTTGAACTTAGGCAGGACAGAATAAATGAACAATGGAAATCTGTGGAGTATTTGTATGTACTGAACTTAATTAATTTGAACATGATGAAGCCATGCTATGGAAAAACACTGAAGAGAGACAAACAAAACAAGAAGGATTATTAGTAGCAAGCTGAAACTTCAGGACTGGGTGGGGTTTCTCATCTGTAAGAATAATCCTGTTTTGGTTTAATCAATAGAAGAAACATAGCTAATTAATTTCTGACCCTTCTATACCCATCCTGGAACATTCTTCTCATTTGTGGCAGGCTTCAAGCCTTCAAGCTTTTCTTTGCAAAATGGATTCTTTAGTCAAGATGCCAAAGTGATATCCATAAAAAATATACCCATGTGCAGAAATCTCACACACATCCCTGTGCTCATCAGCAAAATGCATACCTAGATGAGCATCCTGAAGAGATAGATCAGCATGCATGTCCCCAGGGATGGTCCACGAGAGGCAGAGGTGGTATTCAGTAGTTTCTGACCAGTTCTGGAGAATCATCGGTAGCGGAAATTTTGAGTAGTTTGGAGAACCAGCAAATACCACCTCTGACTGGCCCCGCCTCCATCTATTCTCTGCCTCCCGAGTCCCAGCTGATTGGTTGGGTCTTTTGTTGCCCTGCACAGGAGAATGAAGCTGGAAAGCAGGTTAGTGGGGTGGGGACAGAATGGGGATTTTGCAGTATCCTTCCTCTGCCACGCCCACCAAGCCCTGCCCACCAGCCACACCATGCCCACCAAGCCATGCCCACAGAACCGGTAGTAAAAAAATTTGAATCCCATGACTGACGAGTTCCCAGGAGGGTTCTCTATGCAGATTCATTGTATGGTGTAGAATGTTTCATTCAGCTGCCAACCATTTCCAGCAATAAAGCAGTCTTAATCACGCATTTTCCTCCCTTCCCTTTTCCAATTCCAGCAGGCCTCTTGATTTCCCAAGCAGTCTTCTGTATTTTAGCCACATGCCAGGTGGCCAGGCCTCAAACCTGCTTGAAAAGGATTTCTCTTCAGAGAGCAGTTTTCATCAAATTGCTGCTGTTTGGTGGAAAGTGACATGTTCCCTAATGGAAAATCTTTGCCTCCTTCCAGCATGTATTGCTTGAGTTGGTGCCCACCTGCACTTGTCTTTGTGCCTACACAAACACTCGATGAGCCCACAGGGCATACAAAAGTGGAAACATGATTGCTAAGATGAAGCAGCACAATCACACTGATATTTCATCTGCTTTTTCTCTCAACAAAAGCTGAATAGGATTTTACAGCCGTGTGTGTTAGAACTGCAAGCAACAAACTATAACACCTCTGTGGTCTGAGCAGAATTGGACTGAGCTATTCAGTTTCTTCTTCTTCCCCTTCTATACTCTGCAAATATAATGGAAAGACACTTGAATATTACTGATGAAAAGAGATTTTACTGGGAGATGCTTTAATCTGAAAAGCAGCATCTTCACAGAGTATTTTCAACAAGGATATCTGGGGCATATTTTAACAATAAAAATGCAGCATGTGGGATTTTTATTTTATTATTTTTATGAACCAGTTACATCTATAAGCTAATACTTGCATTTGTTTAATTAATTCCTCTTAATGTAAGTTGAAAGAGAGCCATTCTGTAAAAATTGAAGATTTGAAGAGAAGGGACAGTCCTGTTGCTTGTACTAAAGAAAGAAATCCATTTAGTTTTCAAGCCTAAAGGAGTGGAAGTCAAGTTTGACCAATAGTCACATACTTAAATTGGGGTAAAATAAAACAATTCTCACATTTTCCTAAACCTGCATATTGCAGTCAGACAAAATGATCTCTTGATAAATGGTTAATTCCAATTCCATCACAGTAGGGCCTTGGTGGTGCAGGCTGTTAATAGCCTAGCACTTAGTTCCAGCTGCCTGCAATTAGTGCAGGCTCGAATCCCACCAGGCTCAAGGTTGACTCAGCCTTCCATCCTCTCGGGGTAGGTAAACTGAGGACCCAAGATTGTTGGGGGCAAAAAGCTGACTTTGTAAAAATGCCGCTTAGTAATAAGCTGGCATATACAATAGAAGGAAGGCTATTGCTGAGCACATTGGGTTGCGTTCCAAAAAATTGTAAGCCACCCTGAGTCTCCGGAGAAGGGCGGCATATAAATATGAATTAAAAAAGTACAATATCTAGGCCAGAGTTTCTCAATCTTGGCAATTTTAAGATGTGTAGACTTTAACTCCCAGAATTCATAGCTGACTGGGGAATTCTGGGAGTTGAAGTCCACACATCTTAAAATTGCCAAAATTGAGAAAAATTGGTCTAGGCAGTGGGAGATGATGTTGGATCAAAGAAGAACATTATCCTTCTTCCTTCAACACACAAACCTTCAATGCAAGGCTGAAACATGAATGGAGATTTTTCTGGAATAGCCAGAAGAAATTTAGCAGTTCCCAGGAATCCATAGGAAAATCCCTTCTCACTCTCCTGGGAAGTCAAGGATCAGCATTGGCTATCAGAAAAAGAACATGTTATACAAAGCCACCAGCTACAACTTACAACCAGGAATTCAGGAAGAGAAGAGAATCCATTTGTGACAGCCAAGCCCTCGTTGAACACTACAATGCTCCTTTCTTTCACAGAAATGGAGACAGTCTAAAATGATTCAACCCCCTTTAATTGTAAAATTTCACTAGGTCTGCATCATCAACAAACTGGTATTATTTGCACTTCCAAGACTAATGGCACTTCTACACAAAGGGTGCATGCCACATAGCCCCTGCATGATCTCACACTGCCATCTGTGTTTGGCAGCAGAGCCAATCTATTTCTGGCTTAATGCAACGTATCTCGGATTGCACAAAAGACTCTTTTCATTTGCAGAGATGAAGTTGTGCAGAGAATCATTTTCCTATTTCCAGGACCTTGTCTCTTCCTGATCCCTGGTTCCAAATCAGCCTCTCTCGTCACCTTGTCAAGGTTGTGCTGCAATACACTATGTCTCTTCTTGTATTAGCCAGTGATGATGACTTGATATCATAATGCAAATGCAACAGATATTGAAGTCAGAGAATCTGCATGTGTGCATTAGCTGACATTAGCATAAGAAATCCCAGAACAGCTGTTTGCTTCCACTTCTAATAATCTAAATATCTAAAAATGCTTTAAAGAGTAGAATTACTCTAGCCTTCTAGAGAGGACTTTTGGGTGAATTCTAAGTCATATTGAGAGAAAGCTGCAAGTTGTCAGAATAAAATGAATTGATTAGCATTGATGTACCCATTCAGCAAACAGATTCAGCTTACCTTCTAAAAGACTTTGGCATCCCCACTATGTGAACAAAAGAATGAAGCAACATGTGACTGCTGGTAATCTGTTCAAAAGTATCCTCATAAAAGCAACATTTTCTGCAGTTATTATTCAGAGTAATTAGTTTGAAAAATGCATGAATGCTCTCATAGGTTGCCCCTATACATTGATAAGGTAATATGTAAGTCTAATTATCTACAAAACAGGAACACATCATACAAACACAACAATAGATGTATTGTTATCACTGTCTTAATGACATGATGTTAAAGCAGCCATTCCTCACCAATTGTTCACTTTTAATAAAATTAATAAGCTTAAATCAGCACTTACAAATACAGATTTGTATTTCAATTTATCTGGTAAATGCCAAGGTAAAACTTGAACCTGCATTTTACCTGGAACAAATTCCTTACTATTTAACATTCTAACTTCTAGGCAAGGAACAATGCATGCTGAAGAATACAGATGAAACTCGAAAAATTAGAATATCGTGCAAAAGTTCATTTATTTCAGTAATGCAACTTAAAAGGTGAAACTAATATATGAGATAGACTCATTACATGCAAAGCAAGATAGTTCAAGCTGTGATTTGTCATAATTGTGATGATTATGGCTTACAGCTCATGAAAACCCCAAATCCACAATATCAGAAAATTAGAATATTACATGCAATCAATAAAACAAGGATTGTACATAGAACAATATCAGGCCTCTGAAAAGTATAAGCATGCATATATACTCAGTACTTCACCTGAACCAGACTGAGAGACCATTTAAAGGCTCAGGAACCCTTTGCAGGTGTTATGGCTTAATTAGCTGATTAGAGTGGGACACTTTGAGCCTAGAATATTGCACCTTTTCACAATATTCTAATTTTCTGAGATTGTGGATTTGGGGTTTTCATGAGCTGTAAGCCATAATCATCACAATTATGGCAAATCACAGCTTGAACTATCTTGTAATGAGTCTATCTCATATATTAGTTTCACCTTTTAAGTTGCATTAGTGAAATAAATGAACTTTTGCACGATATTCTAATTTTTCGAGTTTCACCTGTATGTGGTACCAGTTCCTGCTAATATGAAGATTTGCATTTTTAGAAGGATTTGGAAGGATGGCAGCATTGCTACCCCTTCAGCTTTGATGCCCTAGGGCAGAGCCTTAGCCTAAAGCCAGCCCTGAAGTGGAATACACAAATTAATGCCTTCCAGGTGTACTGGGTTTGATCACTTCCAAGCTGAGCTAGTATAATGGCAACAATCCATAAGAATTATTATTTAAAGCATTTGAAGCACACTAACTTGTCTGCTCTTTAGTTAGACTTCTGATTTTGCAAGTTTCATGTATGACTTTTACTACCCGGTATTTATAAACTGTTATGTAATAACTGTTATGTAATAACATGTATTTTGCATGCCAGCCACTAGTCATCTCAAGTATACAATTATGATATATGAATGATTATTAAAATATCTTTGGGGGTCTGGGAAAACCATGTCTTCTTAAAACTAATGGGAAGAAAAACTAATCATTGCTTCATTTTTCACTTTCTTTTTGCAATCTATCAGAATATTTGGATGTTCCTCCCTGAGTAAAACTATTCATCACTTGTCTAAACAGTTTTAAATAAAGACAAGTATAAAAGGTCACATCTTTTTTGTTATGAAGCAGAACAGCTGAATCTTATGGAAATTAAAGATAAGCAAAATCATATTGTTTGCTGTTCAGGAAACTCTAAGCACAATGTTAACTGTTAATTGAATTTCATTATGATTTCTATAAGCCATAGTGAGGAAATTATTTTTTGTTTATACATACATTTTAAAGTTTCTAAAACATATAGATTGCATGTAAATTTTTAATGATTTCTATAAGGCGGTTTGTTGTTTTACCACTTTTAGATAATCTGTGATATAACATAACTTCCATAAAGGACTGGAACCTCAGAGGAAATCCTTCCTATATGCAGCATTAGTTCTTCATCTGCAAATAAAGTTTAACTTAGAAGATAAATATTAGATAGGTTAGAGACTGTGGTAAGATTAGTCCCCTGATAATTCTTAATCAACACTTGCTCTGGAGATAGGAAATGGCAGCAGCAAAGATGCTATAAATCATAACTGTCTTCTTCTCTGTTTTGGATTTCAGATTATATTTTCATTTTTCATGTTATTTGTTGCAAAACCATCAGTGGCAGAAATACTGGACTACCACAATTTGTTAAGATTGTGCAAAAAAAGCATTCTGATTGTGAAAGCTGTAGAAGGATTACAACTCATGAACACCTGCTAAATTAATTTTTCAAGTGCCTTAAAATATACTTCTACGAATGATCCGATCTTTTCATACTTCAGATTTGATATTATTCCCTCTAATTACATACTTATGTTTTACAACATTGAGCAAACAGATATGCAGGTCAGATTAAGATGTTCTATGTGGCTAAGCATCACCTCAGTAAACATACAAGTTAAGCAATGTCAGAAATCTTTTTTGGGGTTGCTGCAAATATCAGTGATCCTTGGGTGATTAAATATTATATATACCGGGTCATCTGAAAATAATTTATAGTAATGTTGCTGATTTTCAAATTTACTATGATTTTATTTTTACATATGAATTGACTGAGAATGAATGAGCACCACTGAGAAATTATTTCTCTCTCTCTCTCTCTCTCCTTCCCTCTGTCCCTCCCTCCCTCCCTCCCTCTCTCTCTCTCTCTCTTATTTTCTTTCTTTCATTCTTTCTCTTTCTTTCATTAAATTTATTGGACACCCATCTTATCACATGGTAACTCTGGACAACTTATAATATTTCCTCCAGGTATGAAATTTTACTTCAGGTTTATAAGGTGAGTGAAAGGTAAATTATGTATATTAGTCATTCACAGTGCATTCAAAAACTTCAGGTGACCCTCACTGTTGTCAATTTTGTTATGCTGCAGCTGCATTTTTGTCAATTTTGTTATTCTGGAACACTCAGTTGTTGAAATTCATTTTTCCTCATTGATCTACACTTACTACACCATAATGACAAAACAGGAAATAGAATTTAGAAATGTCTGTAAATTTATTAAAAAGGAAAAAAAACTAAAATATCGCTTTTGTATAAGTACTTAGCAACATCACTTGAAATTTAGCTCTGGTGCCTCCTTTTTCTCTTGATTGTTGCTGACATATTTCTATGTCTTGATTGGAGTCGACCTGTGGTAAATTACAAAACAAAATTGACAAAAGTGAGGCGGGTTGGAATACTTTCTGAATGCACTGTACTGTTAATTGTCAATATCTACATACAAACCCACATTATTCCCTTTCAGAATAAACAATGCTATGCAGAGGACAAAAGAATAGCAAAAATAATAAACTGGAAACATAAATACATAAAAATAAATGAGAGTCATGAGTTACAAAAAAGGAAATAATAAGCATAACTAAAACTAGCTTACCTAAACACCATTTACTATGCTTCTCAGTGTCTTTCCATCACTGCAAACTGTTATTTCCACCGTGTCTATAAATCTGTTTATATATTGCATTTTATACAGTACCTCTTATTTCTCTACTTTTAAAAGTCTCATCATCTTTAGTTCAACTATAATTCTCTCGGTGTCCTCCTTTCTCATGATACTTCCATTCTTCCTTCATACATTTGTTTTCGCTGCACCACCAAATCATCTCAGTAAACTTCCATCACTCATTCTTTTCTTACACCCGCTCCTTGTTTAGCAACCAGCAACAATTCCAGCAACCAGGTCATTAACTGAAATGGTCACTCACTGAGAGACAAAGAAGATTGCTTCAAAGATTGCTGGTTCTATTTATTTATATTTATTTTATTTAGAAAATTTATATTGCCACTTAAGTTATTGAGAACTTGAATCACATGGTGATTCAAGGCAGCTTATAAGGCTAATGTTGTACTATATCAGTCACTTAAAATTCTTTTTTTGTAGCAACACCAATGTTATTCTCACTCTGTCATGCATTGTTGTCAGATGCACAAAATTTGGTCATAAATGCATGCATTGGTTGGAAAATGAACTTTTTGTTATTGTTTCTTCTCACTGTATTGTAAATGGTTGCTAAATGAGGAATGGGTGTACTTCTTATTCAGTTCTTGAATCATTTATTTTATTTATTTATTTATTTTATTTTGTTAAGCGATTATAAGATAGCAGGTATAAGTACATAGTTATGAATACATGAAATGGATACATATAAGAAAAATAAAAAGAAACAATAGGACAGAGACAGTAGGCACGTTGGTGTGTTTATGCACGCCCCTTACAGACCTCTTAGGAAAGGGGTGAGGTCAATAGTAGACAGTCTAAGGTTAAAGTTTTGGGGTTTGGGGAAGAAACCACAGAGTCAGCTAAAGTATTCCAGACATTGACCACTGTTGCTGAAGTCGTATTTCCTGCAATCAAGTTTGGTGCAGTTTACCTTGAGTTTGTATCTATTGTGTGCTCTTGTATTGTTATGGATGAAGCTGAAGTATTCATTGACAGGTAGGACATTGCAATATATAATTTTATGTACTATACTTAGATCGGACCGAAGGCGGCGCAGTTCTAGGTTTTCTAGGTCTAGAATTTCAAGTCTGGTGATATAAGATATCTACAAGTAGAGGAGTGGAGAACTCTTCTTCTGAAATATTTCTGGACTTTCTCAACTGTATTAATATCAGATATGTAATGCGGGTTCCAGACTAATGAGCTGTATTCAAGTATTGGTCTAGCAAATGTTTTGTATGCTCTAGTTAGTAGTGTGATATTACCAGAGAAAAAGCTACGCAGGATTAGGTTAACAACTCTTAATGCCTTTTTGGCTATGTAGTTACAGTGGGCTCTAGCACTTAGATCATTAGAGATGAGTACTCCAAGTTTGGATCATCAACAAGGTCTTGACTATTCAGCTTGTATTTTATTTTCTGTTTTTTTTTGCCAATATTCTATTCGCTCTCACATGTGTTAGTTCCATCGTTGTTGCTGCCCTGGAGATCCACACAGCCTGCCTTCAAGAAAATCCTGAAAATGTGGGTCCTTCAATAGGAACTGAGTTTGAGTCCTGGGAATAACCACAAGTGCGGCTGAATGTTATCCAATAGCTTGGTTCCCCATTTCAACCTCTCACCGGATATGATCACTGAAATTTTCTTTAACTGAGCCATGGTGGCATGAATGTAGTATTGCGGGCTAAGAATGTAGTAAGAATATAATATTGCAGGCTAATTCTGCTGACTGCCAGCTGCCAGCAGTTCAGCAGTTTGATTTTCACTGGGTCAAGGTTGATTCAGCCTTCCATCCTTCTGAGGTTGGCAAAATAAGGGCCCAGGTTACTGGGGGCAAGATGCCGACTCTGTAAACCATTTAGAGAAGGCTGTAAAGCTCTGTGAAGATGTACATAAGTCTAAATTCTATTGCTATTCCTGTTAATTTTTGCTGGCTGACTAGAATTTTGTACAAGTGGGTGGCTGTAAAAGTTTAAAATATAAAATAATAGGTAATATAGCACTTCCATGGCATTCAACAACCAATCTTTACCCCAATAATTGCACAAAACTTTCTATAATTCAAGCCTACCCACTATCATACATTTTCTTCAGATCAATGAGCAGTACATTGTTATTGTCACATATCTTTCTCAAAAACTGAGGAGAATCACAAAAATGAGCTAGGAGAAATTTCAGAGTTACAACATGTATTCCTTAAGCCTGGAAAACAAAGAAAGCTTTAGGAAGAAACTCACAGTCTTAGTCCTAAGTACTGGAATATAGGGAAGTGGAAATGTAATCAGACGTTTGTTTATTTATTAAATTTGTTTGCTGTCCATCTTACCACAAAGTGACTCTTCACGATTGATCTCAGCCCCTCAAGATGGGCCAAAGTGAGGAACCAACTCCAAAAGTGATTGGAACTATGTTTATCGACATGAGCTATTATAACACAATCTTGACAATTCTGGTTGAAATTCTCATTGATTAAGGTGAAGCTATTGCCATTTCCTGTCATATGTAAACAATGAAAGTGCTCCTATCTAGTTTTCTTTCCTCATGTGCTAGAGGACAAATAGTATGTATTAAGCATGTTCTAAGAGGGAGGAATAGATGAAAGGGAGGAGGTGTCAGCCACAAAAGGTCAGGATCACATATGAAGTTCCAATTGAACTGATTTATTACTAATCATGCCTGTGCACAAGAACCTACTCAACTAATGGTTAGCATGATCTTGGCATTAGATAAGGGTCAACAGAATTCATGGGGAGGTTGAACTCCATTTGTGGTTATGTAGAGACTCTAGGCTGATTTCTCTTTTTACTCCTCCCCAATGGTCTGTCACTCCTTCTCCCACATGAGGTTTACTAAAGTTAACAGTAGTAAAGTTTTCCCAATAGTGGGTGACCACCATCTCTTAAATCTCAATTACCTGATAATGTTGCATAAGGAAGGAAAGACAGAAGATCTTGAAAGAACTCCTCTTTTGCTAAAACCATGAAACTGCAATGGTCGTGGAGATGGGGTGGAGAGAAAAAGTTAATTCGCTTTTCTCTGCACTCTACTTCTCAGCCAATTTCCATCTAAGCCAAATGTACTTGGCTTAGAACTTTTCAATTCACATACTTTTCATCTTCTCAACAGAGAGCTCCATAAAGGAAATTTTCTATTAAGATCTAACTCAAACAACCTCTGCCTTTTGGTCAGGGAGGAAAGGACGTTTCTGATTGCTTGTGCCTGCATTTTGATTTTAGTCCGAACCTTAGTTATATTGCAGTGATGTGTATCAAAGTTTCAAAGCTAGAAATACTCCAGGGGGCGGGGAATGTGACTTTGGATGAATGCGTTTTAAAAAAATAAAGCCATGATTAGTTTGAACAGATTGCATTTTCTGAGATTTTCCTTTCTTTTTTCTCTGACAAATATATCAGTAGTTCAGTAGTGTGTTTCAAACTAGTTTACCACTGGTTTGGTGGCCGTGGCTTGGTGGGCTCACTTTGCATGTGTGCACACACTTTGCGTGCACATGTGCGCCAAATGCGCACTTTGTGCAGGCACAGAGGCTTTCTGACTCACCTCCTGCAATCCTGCACTCCCTGTCGCTTCAGCAGCTGACGTGCAGCAATCTGCTGTGCCACACAAAGCAGCTGCGCTTCAAAAGCAGGGAACAAAAGGTCAGTATGGGAGCCCAGGTGGGCAGGTGGGCCCAACAGCAGCTCCTCAGAGAGAACCAGTTCAGTTCCCACTGATCTTTGGTGCTACCGGTATGCCAGAACGGAGCCGAACCGGTAGAATACCACCACTGCAGAAGTTCATAAATGAACCTTGTCTCTCAACTTCATTGTTACCAAATTCTCAAAGTAGCTACAACTCTTGCTGGATACAAATTTGGCAAAAAATAATGCTGCATTATGATTATTATGTATTTTCAAGCAGTTTTCCTCATGCATAAATATCTGTGTGCATTATATTTTTCCTAGTTATCAAAGTTAGGGCAAAGAATTTTTACATAAAAAAATACCTTGTGCCTATTTTCATTATGATGATGATGATGATGATACAAGTCCCAAATATACTCTCCTCCATTTTGTTTTATAATAGGTAAAATTATGTTTTGATTTTTGAACAAGGCTGATTTACACAAACACGTACATTCCTGAGTCTTCTTTATTTGATAGTTCTAAAATCAATACAGGCAATCCTCAACTTACAACTGCAACTGGGTCTGGAATTTTGGTCGTGAATCAGTGCAGCTGTTAATCCCAGCTCTCCCAGTTGTGGTCATTAAGTCATCAAGCAGATGATTAAGCAGATGGAGTGAAAGAGCTTCTTGCCAAAGGAGAGCAGACACTTCCCCTCTCTGTGTGGAAAGGAACTGCTGTGCTCAGCCAGAGAAAAGAAGCTTAGATCTTCAGGATCTGAGCTTCTGTCCTCCAGCCACTGCTGGAGTTCACCTGGCCTCTTTGTGCCAAGTTTTCTACACTTCAGAAATATTGAATTCACTAGTTTTCTGGCAAGAAAGCTAACAAACATGATGTTTATGAAGGATAGGAAGGCAGGAAAGGTTGGCTCTCTCCTAATAATTATTCTGAAGGGTAGAATAGCCTCTTTCTGGATAGAAAGCTAGCAAACTTGATGTTTCTGAAGGCAAGAATGGCTTTCTCCAGCTGATCTAAACCCTTCAGAAACATGGTGTTCAACAGCTGCCTGGCTCCACCTTGCATCTACCTGTGCATCTGTCAGAGCTGCACAAAAAGAAAAAGGTAAGTGGACCCAAGGAGTGGTGGGAAGAGAAACTGGCCCTTCCAGCTGTGGTGGGGCAGGGTGGGTGGCTGAAGTAGGAATGGGAAAGTAGGCAGAGAGCTGGCCAAGGCCTCCAGATCAGCTTTGTGCATGCTGGTGGGTCAGGTGGATGGCTGGATTGAGGTGGGGAGAGAATTGGGCATGTGGAGGGCCAATTCCAAAAACCTGAATTTTGATCATGTAATCATGGAGGACACTGCAATGACCAAAACTTCAAGGAGGGATCATGCCTTCCTTTGTTTAATGCCATCCTAACTGCAAATGGTCACTAAAAGAATAGTTGTAAATTGAGAACTATCTGTATTTTTATGCATCAAACTTCCAATGGTTCACTGTTCAAGACAAAATCAATATATTCATCAGAATAAATAAGGTGTTAAAATCTTTAGGTTGAAAAGGAATGTATCCCCATAAAAGAAACCAATGTAGCGAAGATGGGATATCTGGGTCTAACATAGAAAATACATACTTGCATTCCCAACCATGTAGGAATTGCTTTCATAATTATTATATGAATTAACCTGATATGGTATTCCAGGAATTAATGTATAGATCTTTACTTATTTATCTACTTTTTGCATTTCCCAGATATTCACAGCTCAATGGACAGTTCAAATAATGTTTTTAATATATATATATTTCAAGAGAGAATATATTTTTAAAATCAGGGTTTGTGAGAAAAAAATGAAAATATGAAACTGTATATGTTTGTGAGGAAAAATGAAATATATAACTATATATATAAGACAAGTTTCTTTTACTTTTCTAGGTTAAGGTAGACATTAGTCAAAATGAATGAATGAATATACATAAAAATGACATGAAGTGGAAATAAATGGTGTTGTTGACCCTCAATATTTACTGTGCAGCCTGCTTATCTCTTATGTAAATATGGGGGAAAGGAAACTGCATGCAGCTCCAAGTTCCATATTAAATTGAATTAAATATTTCTCAAACTCTGCTAATGAAAAAGCTAAAGAGATAAGCAGCAAATAATAAATAAATGCGTTTTGATCACTTAAATTCAAAGAGTGTGAATTATGATGATCCTTCTTCAAACAACAACAACAAATATTCAAACAGCACAGCTATTAAGCCTCAACAGTGGCACTGTTTGAGTGAGATCTAAACAAAATGTGGAGACTCAATGAAGAATTCTTTGTGAATCAAAGAAAAGTAACGTTAGAAGGCAGTGGTGATATTATTTGAATAGTATTGCAGTATCAACAACAAAAGGTCATATAATTCTATGATGACACACTTTAATGTGAAAGTATCTGATTGTGTCCTTCTATTAAATTTAGCTCTTTTAATGTTCATGTTATCCATTCAAATATGTACTGCTCTTTTGCCTAGCAATTATTCAGAGAAGGGTCCTCTTATTTTCTATATGGTATTGTTGTCTTCACTCAGGAGAAGAGTGGAAATCTTTTAATCTCACTGAAAATCACAATTTAACAAAGGTAGGATTGCTAACTAGAGTTGCAATTTTTGATATGCACTGTTTTTAATGAGTATTATCATGTTATATGTTACATTTTATTTTCAAAATCATTATAAAAAAGTCATCAAGAAAGGTTTTCTAAATATTTATTGTGGAAAAGAGTGAAGTACAGAGCACAATACTGAGGAAAAAGAACCATGGTTGTTGAAAGAATCATTGGGTCCCCACATTACAAGGAAGAGGATTCCTCCCAAAATAGAAAAGCAAAACATTTTATAGAAGTTAGGGGCCAGAAGGCAGGAAATCCTAAGGATCTGATTTGTTGGCTTGTTTGTAGAAGCTAAGGCAGGTCCTTATCCTTGTACCTGGTGTTAGCTCAAGTACAGGTCACATAGTCAGTTAGATGTTTACATTGGAATTGGCATGTTTGTCCACTTATTGAGTTCTTCCCAAGGATCTGGGATTGACAGATTTTGTTTACTAATATAAAAGGTATTATAGTAGAATGTAAGCTGTTCCACATAAAACTGGTCTTTGCAATTGACTGGTGGTGAATTTGTCAACTTGCCAATGGTGTTCAAGTGGTATTCCAGTTGTTTTGGGTTTACACCCAAAGCACCTATTACCACTGATACTACCTCTATTTTCTTTCGCCACAATCTTTCTATTGCTATTCGCAGGCATTATTTTCTCCAGTTGTTCTCCTTCTCCTTCTGCTCCTCACATTATCATAAAAATTATTATGCTGCCCTAGAGCTATAATGTGAGAGAACCAGGGAGGTTTCTATTTTTTGGTTCACATGCAATTGTGGGGAGGGATTGTCTGGTTTCAGGAGGAGTCAGGGTGGATCTGGTAGGATAGGCAAAAGGAGGAGCTTGGTTTGATCTTAGTCACATCAAAAGACCGATCTATTTTCTCCATTACATATTCATAAGTAACAATCCAAAATATATTATTCTGTTAATTTTCACTGTCTTTTGCTGCTGAAATACCCTTTCTGGGACAATTTATGTCATTATGATCTAACCTCCCTGGAAGTTTATAAAATACTAGTTAGTTGGCTATACCTAATTGGCTTAAATTGGTGACATTCATCACTGGAAGGTGTAAAGTCCTATCAACTACACTGAAATATTGTTTAAAAAGTTTTTCAGCCCATTTCCATTCATGATTCAGAGTGAATTTCAGTAGCAAAATATAGTTTTAGGGAGGCATGTACAAAATCATACATGTAGAGTAAAGAAACAACAGTGCACATGGCACAGGGGAGAAAAAGAAAATTTTCTTCGTAAAAATCAGTCTTAGAAACACGTCCCATAGCTGAACTTTGGCACTGAAATACCTTATGAAACCAAAATAAACTGTGATAGGTGTCATGATGCAGCTGTTAAAGTATGAGATCTAGACTGAGCAGACCTGGGTTAATATCCACCTTCAACTATGCAGCTCTGTGAATGATTTGGGGTGAGTCACTCTATCTCAGCAGCACAGGGATTGTTGAAAGGTGATCCCCATATATTCTGGCTTGAACTCTTAGAAGAAAAGTAGGATTTAAAAAATGTGATACTGATGCACACATACACATCCTTGGTAGCTCAGGCTGTTAAATGCCTGCTCTTAAGATCCAGCTGCCTACAATTATTGTAGGCTCGAATCCCACCAGGCTCAAGGTTGACTCAGCCTTCCATCCTCTCAGGGTAGGTAAATTGAGGACCCAAGATTATTGGGGGCAATTAGCTGACCTTGTAAAAATGCCGCTTAGTAATAAGCAGGCATATACAATGGAATGAAGGCTATTGCTGGGCACACTGGGTTGTATCCCAGAAATTGTAAGCCGCCCTGAGTCTTCGGAGAAGGGCGGCATATAAATGTAATTAAAAATAAAAAAAATAAAATCCTGCACAGGAAATCATTTTGTGAGTTAACAGAGATCTAATCTAGGTGAAAGAGAAGAACAGCTCATTTGGCTTGTGCGTTCATTAATATGTTTACTCTCTTGAAGACAGAGGTTTGTATTTGGCAAGGAGATGGCAGTAGAGTAATTAGCAACATTTTGCACCAATAGCAATAGCACTCAGACTTGTATACCACTTCACAGTGCTTTACAGCCCTCTCTAAGTGGTTTACAGAGTCAGCCTATGGCCCCCAATAATCTGGCTCCTCATTTTACCCACCTTCGGAAGGGTGGAAGGCTGAGTCAACCTTGAGCCTGGTGGGATTTGAACTGCCAAATTGCAGGCAGCAGAAGGAGCCTGCAGTACTGCACTCTAATCACTGCACCACCAATGCACCTATTTCTGGAGAAAGATACTTGCCTGTGATCACAGATATCTCACTTATAGTAGATTTGAATCATTGTGATTTACTCTATAAGGGTTCAAATTCGAAATCTGAATAGAAGAAGAAACTCCGGGTAGTGGTGTGTTTCTCAGACTATATGACTTACAATGATGCTATCTTTATTGGCTTATCTCCAAATTTATTCAAAGTTCTGGTTTTTACTTTTTAAGTCCCCAGAGGTTTGGAAAATAAAACCCTAAAAGTTTGAAGCTCCATTACATGCTCAGATTGTTATAAAGGCCCAACCCTACCTTATTTAATTAGGAGTGATACGTTTACAGGGCATGGAAAACTTTAACTGCTATTTTGTAATACATTTATGGTATATCAGTCTTTTTTATTCAGTAAATTTAAAAAAAACCTTTGCTTTTAAACATTTTATCTGTTTGCATACTATTTTAGAAACTTTTTAAAAATAATTCTGTTTTTAGATACTATGTGCATCTCAGCAACATATAAACATTTTAAGTTGCATATAAATATTTTAACTTGAAAAGCAGATGCAAATTCTTCTATCCTCTTGATTTTCAATGCAGTAATTCTCTAGATCGCATCAATATTTGGAGCAGAGAATGGACTCTTGAAATATGCAAAAATCCCATTACAAAAGTACTAAAACCCTATTTGATGCTTTGGCAGAAATTGAACAATGGTACAAATTTTTTTTTTGCCTGCTGAGAGTTACATTACAGAACCTAGAAGTTCTGTGAAGCCAATAACCTGGAAACCAGGTATTAATCATAATAAAACTTTGCCTTTATAGTGAAAATTCTGTTCATTCACACTAATGACTTAGGATAGTATCTATTTTATTTGTCAACCTTTCACATTGTTGATAAAATAATCCATAACAACCTTTGCAACTACCCTGCTTCCACATCATGCTGCCAATTCATTTCCTCTTGACAAGTTGTGTATCTGGTATTTCTGGAAAGAAGAGTAAACCATAAATATTGATTGGCCTTTCATCAGGAAAAAAAATAGAGAAAGTAGAAACAGGCCAACAAACAGGTTTTTAACCACTTTGAGAAGGCTTAGAACAATTAGTCTGTGGGGAGCATTGGCATACAGAAGATATTTGTATGAAGCAATGAATTGCACTATATATTACACTTTTAAAAAAATAAATTTTAAATTTATTTTTACTACTTTTAAATAATAGCATAAAAAGAAAAGTAACCAAACGCAAAAATAACTGCAATGCGAATGCACACAAAAACTTTGCATAAAAATGCTTAAAAAGTTATAAAAACAAAAAACTATACATTTCACAAAAATGTAATTTTAAAATAATTAAATTTATTGGCTTATTTATTGAAAGCTGAATAGTTCCACTACTGTGACAAAAGATAAATCTGTCTTCAGTATACCTTTCTTTCTTCAGATCAATAGATATAAAACTTTTTCTCAGTACAATATTGAAGATAGCTAAGTCCCTTCATTTAATTAAATCCCTTAATTCATTGTGCAGTCCTTGAGGTTTAGCAGAACATTCCACAGAGTTTGTTTCTATAAAAGGCAAGAATTGTTGGATGCTGCTTTAAATGTTTTATTTCTTAAAATTTCTCTACATTTCACTCATCGGGGAACATTTTCAATCATATTCTAAGCTATGATGATTAGGATTAAAGATAAAGAGAGTTTCCAATGTATTAACAACTACAATCCTAAATCCAAAATCAGAGAGAAAAGTGACAGTCAACAATCCAAATCTGTCCAGATCAATCTTAATAATGTTCTGGAGGCCTATCTGATACTATAGTACAGGATTCTATTCCATAGTGTTCTTGTTTTAATTAAAAAACCCTCCCATATGCTGGCTTCTACTCTTTTGATTTCAGAAACATTTGAGTATATATGTCCAATCTCCCTTCTGGGGGGATGACTGACCCTGGATGGTGAAAGTGATCCTGAAGGGCCTTGGTGGTGCAGGCTGTTAATACCCTAGCACTTAGTTCCAGCTGCCTGTAATTATTGCAGGCTTGAATCCCACCAGGCTCAAGGTTGACTCAGCCTTCCATCCTCTCAGGGTAGGTAAACTGAGGACCTAAGATTGTTGGGGGCAATAAGCTGACTTTGTAAAAATGCCGCTTAGTAATAAGCAGGTATATACAATGGAAGGAAGGCTATTGCTGAGCACATTGGGTTGTATCCCAAAATTGTAAGCCCTGAGTCTCCAGAGAAGGGCGGGATATAAATATGAATTAAAAAAAAAGATATTGTGGTGCCAAGGCATGTACAGTTCTAGATGTACTTTGAATTTTACTCAGAAGCTCACTAGTAACCAATGCAAGGTGTTAAGTACTAATGCAGGTGCTTCAAGGGGTGTACACCTTGTCAAAAGGTGGCCCACTACATTTTGTATCAACTGTACTTTTTGGATAATCTTCAAGTGAGTTCCATAAAGAGACCATGTAGAAACCTATATGCGCAGTGGTAAGGGCATGATTTACCATTGTAAACCTGGTCAAGTATTCTCAGTCGTCACCTCCATCCATCCATTCAGCAGCAACCATAATATGGTTGCTATAGGAAGGTTTTCAAATTGCAGGTCAACTATCTTACAAATATGGCCTTCCCCACAAGGGACAACCCTAAAGCAACCTAGAATCTCAGTAAACAAAGAGCAATTCCACATGTTTCTTTCTGTGAAAACTATCCTTGATTTTACTATAGTTTATAGAACACTTCATCTATAGCTCTCTCTCACTTTCTGAAGATCTAGCCATAGAGTCCAATCACAGGTTTTGAGCCATTCACTTTCGTTTATATATTTATCTCATGATTAAATTCTATTCATTCCTGTCCCTTCTTGTTTTACCACACAATTTCTTTAAATAATCATTTCCCAGTGAATTTAATGTATTTCTGTTCTCCTGATATACCTGATATATTCCAAAACAATATTTCGTATTGGTTTGTACTGTAACAAAACGAAGAGTAAGGAGCACACTCTTAGATAGAGCTGTGTGTGTTTCATTCAATACTTTTTTCTTCACATGGGACCACACACCATCATTTGCATGTCTTAAATTTATTTCCCTATCTTTAGCACCCTGGGTATATCAGTGTACCACAAGTACTTTCTAATTAGTATAATGTAGTCTTTATAGATCTTAGTTTGCATAGAATAGTATGAACATGCTTGAGGTAAAAGTGGCCTTTGGTTGTGCTTTGAGCCAAAATGTGGGGTGGGAGGGAATAACTAATACTGTGTCCTTAAATTAACAATAAATGCTGCATATCACAAAATTATGAGTAAGACAGATAACCTAACTTATTATTTCTACTTCACCTAAATGTATGAGTAAATACAGTCCATTCTTTTTTTTTTAAATCAATAATATTAACTGAATCAAAGATCAAAACATCCTTTGCAATTTAGTTTTTGTTCACATTAGCATCCACAATGGGATTAATTAGACTCCACCAGAAGCTTTTCAAACAGTAAACATCTAGCTAGTCCACTTATAATTACAGCTTATTCTTAAGGATACAAAAAGGAACCAGAAAAGAAAGACTGCAAATAAGCATTATTACCACTTTCCCTAAAAACTTACATTTTCTTTTGTGCAACTTGATGTGGACAAGAAAGGATGGTGTGTATGTGTGTGAAGAGCAGTCAGGCTGAAAACCCAAGCTGTGTAAACCACAGATAAGGGATGAGTCTTTCTCTGACATCCATTTCATGCACAGTGGAAAGCCAAGATAACAGCTGTGCAAATAATTCACAATAGATCCGGCTTATGAGGTCTCGATAAAGACTTCAGAACCCTCTCAGAGACATAACTCTGAGGATCTTTCACTCTAGAAGAAAATGGGGGTGGCCTCTGTTTTCTCACTTTTTCTCAGCGAGATACTTGAACATTAATTCTTCTGAGTGACTTGACAAAATTGACTGCAACACTCTCTATTTAGGACTGCCCTTGCATACCATCCGGAGACTGCAGCTGGTGCAGAATGCGTCCAGGTGGTGATGGGAGTTTCCGATTCTCCCATATTACCCCTCTCCTGCGCGACCTGCATTGGCTGCTGGTTGCACTCCAGGTGAGATTCAAGGTTCTAGTTTTAACATTCAAAGTCCTACACGACATGGGTCCAGAATATTTAAGGGAGCGACTCCTGCCGATATCGAGTGCCAACCGCCCTGTGCGAGCGCACAGGCAGGGGCTTCTTGGGGTCCCGTCGGCAAGCCAATGTCGGCTGGCAGACCCCGGGGATGAGCCTACTGTGTGGCGGTCCCTGCCCTGTGGAACCAGCTGCCCCTGGGGCTCCTTCTGGCCCCTGACCTCCGCACCTTCCGCCATGACCTGAAGACCTGGTTATTTGACCAAGCCGGGCTGTGATTGCCTTCTCGGGGGGGATGGGATAGTTTTAAATTGTTTTTAATTTGGACAAATATTGGGCTTGTTCTGGTTTAATTCTTTTTAATTATTTATTGTGGATGTATGTTTTTAGTTGTGAGCCAAGTCTTCGGAGATGGGGCGGCATACAAGTCCAATAAATAAATAAACAAACAAACAAACAAACAAACAACATTCTTCCCATGTGTCTTTTTTCCCAGGACTTTACTAAAGGTTAATATATTGAGATATTTACTGCTCTTGCGGTTACATTCTCCTAACTCGTTGAGAAAATAGCTCCCTTTATAACATTTTGATACAGAAACAATCAAGAGGAGGGAGATGAAGGGGCATGTTTTAAGATGCCACCTTGAATGACTCTGATACCTTGTCCATACCATGTCATTCATCTGAAAGATAGAATCTAAAAAGGAAAGCTTGCTCCTTTTCTTATTTAAGCATTATTACAATTTTTTGAAGCTTTAATGTTTGAGAACCCGAAGTAGAGTGCTAAATACAAGAGATTACAACTTCTTTAAGTGAAGTTCAAAACATGCATCTTAGGCAGTGGTGAGTTGCAACCGGTTTAACAACTGGTTCGGTGAATGAACTTCTGTCAACATGCATTGGGCGGATGCAGCATTTCCATGAATGGCGTTCTATTCACAAGGCATAGAGAAAGGTTAACTTGTTATTTAGTCTCTTTCCTGCAATGTAAGCACATACGCACTTAAAAAACTTACACTATCAGAAGAAAATTGGAAATTTGAAAGAGAGAAGGATATGATGTAGAGATTTATAGTGAAGGAGGAAAACTACATTCCATCATCCTTTGATGGGAATTTCCAAAAGGAGTTCTTCCTGGACAAATGTGAATCCAGTTTAAAAGATTTTAGTCTAAGTAACTGAAATTAAGGTTTTGTTAAATGTCTTAATCCTTCTACAGTGGAGAGATAAAATTTCAATTCTAATTAGTGCATTGAAGATCTGATTTTACAACTTTTATGAATTAACTAATTGCAACTTTATGAATGAGTTGCATGTAGATGTAGATTGTGATTGGATACTTACAGTGAAATATGTTGTCTTTATTGAAACTGTTGTGTAAAATATAATATATAAATATGTATATAAATATACATTGAGAGGTATCTGTCTGTCTGTCTGTCCGCTGTCGTGATTGTTGTATTGCTAAATGTTTACGTTTTCTTTCAATGTAATTTTATTTGTCTTTCTTTGTTCTGTCCAGTTAATGTGGTTTATTCATCTGTATCTGCTGCCAGGTAAGTCCTCATTCATATGAGAAGATATTTAATATCTAGATGCCAAACAGAAAAAGGGGACAAAGAAAATTAGGAATGTGTAAACTCTGTGACCTTTAGATTTTTTCTAAGCTGTTCTTCTGTCTGCATCATTTTGTTTGCAACAGATGCATTTCTTTTCTTTTTTTTTAAGTTTTTACTTTAAGACAAACATACAAACAAAACATAAAAATATAAAAAACCATCTTCCATTTTACATGTGTCAGTTGGTTACAGATCCTTTGTGTTATCCTTTCATAGTCATCACTCACAATTTATAAAAAAGATTCTCATATTATCAATATAAAACATTCTTATATATTTATCAATTATTATTTATACACGACTAAACTATTTATTTCATCATTTATATGAGATATTCTCAATTTTATTATAAAGTTTATATTATACTTTCACCCAATGGTTATATATGTCTATATTATATTGAATTTCTATTACAAAATTATATAATCTATTACATTACCAAGTCTTTTTATCCAACCATTGATAAAACAACTCCCATATCTTATAAAATTGTTTATCTTCTTGATCTCTAATTTTAAATGTCAATTTACTCATTTCAGCACAATCCATAATTTTCTTAATAACTTCCTCCTGCATAGGTATTTTATCATTTTTCCAATTCTTAGCAAATACAATTCTAGCTGCTGTTAAAACATTTACGGTCAAATATTTCAACTCTTTATTGTAAATATCTGGTATAATTCCCAATAAAAATATTTCCAGTTTCAAGTCTTATCATTTTTTCCAACCACATGTGGATTTTAGTCCAATATCTTTTGCATCCGAACACATACCACATATGGTAATATGAGCCAGGTATCTGATGACATTTCCAACATTTATCTGATTTATTCTTAAACATTCTTGTAATTCTCGTCGGGGTAAGTGCCACCTGTAAAACATCTTATACAAATTTTCTTTATAAGCAGTTGACATTGTCATTTTATAATTCTGAGACCATAATTTTTGCCATTTCTCTAAATCAATCCCATATCCAAAATTTTCCCCAAGCAATCATTGTTTCTTTAACTTGTTCTTCCATTTTAAATTCTAATAAATGTCCATAAAGTTTTTAATTACCTTTTCATCAGTACCCATCAAAATTTTATCTAAGTCAACTTATCATAAATACCTTCTATTTTAAAATCTTTATCAAATCTAGATTGTACTTGCAAATATGAAAACCAATTCATTTTATACCTTGTTCTTCCAACGCTTGCATAGATTTAAGTTCACCCTTTTCATTCAATATCTCACCATATCTAACTGTTTGTTCCTTTTTGTATATTACTGGATATGAAAAAGCTTCAATAGTAGATATCCATAATGGAATTTTTAAATAGTATTGCTTTTAATCTTCTCCCAATTTAAAACAAAGCCTCTCGAATATAATGTCTTCTAAAGTACCCTTGTGTTTTAGTTCCTTATACCAAAGGAATGCATGCCACCCCAATAGCAGGTCATGTCCTTCTAAAGTCAATAATCTACTATTCCTTAGTGTTATCCATTCTTTTACCCACATCAAATTTGCCACCTGATAGTATAATTCCCAATTGGGCAATGCAAACCCTCCTCTTATTCTTGCATCCTGTAACAGCTTAAGTTTTATTCTTGCTTTTTGCCTTGCCATATATATTTCAACACAGTTTTATTTATCTTCAAAAACTCTTCCCTAATCTAATTGGAATTGTCTGGAATAAATATAAAATTCTAGGCAATACATTCATCTTAATTGTTGATATTCTCCCAATCAATGATAGTTGTAAATTTTTCCATTTTTCCAAATCTGTCGCTATCTGCTGCTTGAGTTTAATGTAATTGTCCTCCTTCAGTGTACTACATCTTGATGTAATGTGTATCCCTAAATACTTAACCTTGCGACCTGTATTTCTAGAACTTCTTCCAACTCTTTCTTTCGTTCACTAACATATGCTTTGTTAGTATCTTTGTTTTATCTTTATTAATTTTCAAACCTGCTACCTTTCCATACTCTTCTATCCTTTCTATTAATTTAGGTGCTGATTCCAATGGATCCTCTAGTATAAATACCAGGTCGTCTGCAAAGCTTGTAACTTATACTCTTCTTTTTTAATTTTCATTCCTTTTATTTCTTTATTTCTCTAATACACCTATTCAACACTTCTAATGTTAACACAAACAGCAGAGGGACAGTGGACAACCTTGCCTAGTCCCTTTTCTTATATCTATAGATTCTGTCAATTCTCCATTTATCAAGACCCTTGCAGTTTGTTCATGATATATCGTCTCAATGGCATGTATAAAATTTTTACCAAAGCCCATTTGTGCCAGTTGTAATAACATAAAATGCCAACTCACATTATCAAAGGCTTTTGAGCATCTAAAACATCAAAGCCATTTGCTTTTCAGGGTGTGCCTCATAGTATTCCAGAGTGTCCAGAATTATTCTCATGTTATGTTTAATTTGTCTCTTTGGCAGAAATCGATTTTGATCAACATGTATAAAGTTATTTAGATATCTTTTCAATCTTTCTGCCAAAATTGAAGCAAAAATTTTGTAGTCTGAATTTAATAGGGAAATAGGTCTATAGTTTTTAACTTGCTGTAAGTCTGTATCTTCCTTCGGTATAAGTGTGATATAAGCTTCTGACCATGTCTTGGGTATTCTCTTCTTTAACATAACTTCATTCATAACTTCTAATAGTTGGAGGTTCAACACCTCCTGAAAAGTCTTGTAAAATTCCACTGGCATCCAGACCTCTGACCTGTGCTTCCTGACCATCATTGTGAGCATTATTTCAATGGGTATCTGTATCTGGTAATTTTGCCTTTTGTAAATATTGTTTAATTTTTCTTTTGAATGTTTTCTTGGTAATACAATTTTCCATAGTAATCTTGTATAATTCTTTTTCTTTTCTTCACTTCCATAACAGACA